>CAHIKZ030001794.1:0-32500 GCA_903632075.3 Acanthosepion pharaonis | reverse complement strand
TGTCGATTGACATTACACTTGAATAGCTGGAGATTATAGCTGTCAGGGAAACTGGAATAGGGAAGGGAGTTCCACAGGCGAGAAGTGCGAGACATGAAGCTATTAGAGTAGAAGAGACGGCTACATTTAGGAGTTTCGACAGTGAATATTTGAGAGCAGGATGCCAGCCTCGTATGGGCGCTGAACTCATGACGTCTGGGAACCAACGAATGCAGCTCCTCGGAGCAATTTCCATGAAAGTATTTGTAGAACAGACAGAGGGAGGCGACAATTGCGTCTGTGAAAAGAGTGACTGTAGACGAGATGCCAGAGCAGGGCCAATTATATTGCATATCTGCCTCTGGAGCCTATCAAGAACCCCGAGGCAAACAGAAAGGGCACCAGACCATATATGGCAGCAATACTCCATGCAAGGATGAATTGTTGATTTGTAGATCTGGAGAATTGATTCCAGGGAGAAAAATTTCTTGACGCAGCACAGGGAGCCAACTTTCCTTGCAGTGGACAAAGCAATTGACTCAATGTATTTGTTCCATCTCAAGTCAGCAGTCAAGGTGAGACCAAAAAAGCCGAGAGAGGTGCTCTTATAAGAAGTTGAGCGTCAGACATTCTAATGGAGGGCAAGGGAAGGATCTCTGTGTGATTAAAAGAGAGCAGCTTTGTTTTAGAAGTGTCAAAATTTGAAGTTGACCAGCAATTTTGCCCCAGTTCACAACCGATTGGAGGTCCTATTTTAATATGGCCCCAATGTTTGAGAAAACTTATTAGAAAAATATGCATACTTTGGCAAGATTCAATCCTGAATATTCAAGGCTTTTAACTTGAGAAAAAATAAATTTACTGTTTAATAAATAAAGTGTCTATCCAAATATGAGTATCCATTAACAATAACTTGAAAAAATAAAGCCATTATATGACCCTTGTAAAGGCTCATGATAAAACATAATAGACATTTGTTGTCTGTTATATTTAATAATATATGTTTGAATAATGATCTGACTTCACTATTTACAAAAAATAATATATATATATATATATATATATATATATATAAGATATATATATATATAAAAAGCCATATTCAAGTATTCAATAGCAATTCTTAGAAGATGATATTTGATCAAAAACATTTAAACCGTCATCCGGCTTTTTCAAACCTAAAAGAAAATCATTATAACAAATCCTTTGTCTGACATGACCCACTTTGCTTTGTGCAAGATTAATCAAAAGATGTCAACAAAAAATTCAAACGCCTGTTATGCAAATATGTTATGGATATTTATTTAGTTGAAATGCCCAGATTTACCAGCTGTAAAATTCTATGCTAATAGTTTTTTCTATCGCACTTCTATTTTGGAATTCTTTTTTTTAAACAATCAATTTTGATCTTCAAAATGAAATTAAATCTTAATCATTATCTTCTGTTTTCTTAAATTAAAAAAACTTTGTTGTCAATGTTCCTTTAAAAATGTTTTTTTTATTATATTCTCTCACTCAAAAACACTTAAAAGTAGCTTTAAATTTTTCTTGAAAAAAAAAAAAAAATATATATAATATAAATATATATATATATATTTATTTTGTATATACAAACATATATATATATATATATTGCCTATTTTTTAAATTTTTTCCACCTATTTTTTTATTTTCATTCTTCTATTTAATTTTATTGAATTTTTTATTGAATTAAAGAATACGAATTTCAAAGAAAAAACCGGTTGCTTACCCCTTGTTGTTGAGTTTTTTTTTTTTTTTTTTTTTTATTTGTTATTGTTTTAATATGTCTTGTAATAATAAATTTTATACTTTTATTTTTTCATTAAATTTTGTACCATACAAAAAAAAAATCTTTCATGATATAATATATATATATATTCGAATATATATATATTCAACATTGGTATATATATATATATATATATATTCTTCCTTTAACAGAAATATATATATATATATATATATATATATATATATATATAATTGTTTACAAAATAATTCAAGTTCAATGAATTGATAAAATGAAAGGATCATTTTATTTTTGGAACATAACAACAAAAGGGAGAATTGATTATAGTGATGAAGATTTTAAGACTAAGACCATTAACAATGATTGAAGGGCTTTAATTTTTTAAACCTACGTTCCACATTAATGTGTCAAATCATCCCCAAACAAAAAATATTTCCCTTTCGAATTCAGAGTTGTCCTTTTCCTATGACCAGATGCCATCAAAAAAAATATACCCATATTGAAACAAATAAAGAGGATTCACAAAATTTCCCAACAGGTAATGTGAATTGTGTAAGTAATGTAATGAAAATAAAGTGGATTTTTTTTTTTTAGAATAACAAAAAGATAACTCAATCAAAATCTTGTATCAATTACTGAATAAATTCCTTGACCTTCATATATATATATATATATATATATATTTATATGAAAAAATACAAGTTAGACAAACAAAAAACATTTTCACAATTATTAATTTTGTAAACAACTTTTCAAATATGAGTATCCAATATAAATGTGTTTGAAATCAATATATTTTCTACTTTTTTTTTCATTAATTGGAAAATTTTACATTAATAATATATATATATATATATATATATATATATATATAAGTTTTCCACAGACAGACTGTTTGGTACTGTTTATAGCTGATCAGTGCAGCTAGACATCCGGTTGCCTCTAACTAATATTTCAAACCCGACTGAATTGGTGTCAAAATGAGCTTCTAACCATTTGAATTGTAAGAATTAAAATTTTGGTTTTTTTTAAGAATTTGAATTATAAAGGTGCCTAGTGACCTTTAAAAATCTTTGAAGGCTTAAGATTGGATTGAAAATATTTGTTATGTGAGTCACTGTTTTAAATGATTTTTTCCCATCTAAAACAATTTTTTTCAAATTCAAAGAAAATAATATAATGTCATCCACAGACAATACTGTTTTATGAGACAAATCATCAGTGATGATCTAGACATCCGGTTGCCCTAGCTAGGATCGAAACCCTTCTGAATTGGTGTCAGTCGACCCATTTTAACAAAATTTTATATATATATATATATATATATATATATATATATGTTAATACGTCTGATCAATATTTTTGCCTCATATTATGTATATTTAAAAGATTGATTTACAAAGTCATCTACAGAAAATTTTTGCCCTGAAAAAAAACATTTTACCATTGATGGAAGAAAATCTATTTTCACAGTGTGGGATATCTACTAACAAAAGTGATGGAAATAAAAAGTATCTAAATGAAATCAGCTTGATGATGATTTAAAAAAAGAAAAAAATTTAATTTTAAATTCCTAGCATCCCTTGTTTGTGCACATATAATGTGAAAAATTATCAACAAAAAATTTAACCTGATGAAGTCCTGAAGGACAAAACATATCACTCAGAAAACTTTTCCCACTTTGTCATATATATATATATATATATATATATATATATATATATATATTTACATACACACATACGCATCTGGATCTCTCACAACAAAAGAAAGCTACTGACAACTTCTTAACTTACATCTGCTTTCCTTGAAGTGGATTAAATTCTGTCCCTCTCACAAGCACTGCACAAGCTTCCTTTTCAATGTTTGCAATTGTTCAAAAGCCTCCTTAACAAAGCTGACACCTATTTGCTGTCTGTCTGTTTCTCTCTTTCTCTCACCACCAGAAATAGGTAAGAGCTGGCATCAAGGGTCAGGGAAAAATGATGGACAATGTCCATTCCAGATCGATAACACTACCAGTTGACCTGAGTAGCAGATTCCCTCGTATGCATGCACAAAGAACACAGTTCACTGTCGGGGAAACTGAAGACCGTCTCTCATTGAAGCGAATTGATCTGTTCACTGTTCTTTCAAAGATGGCCGATGGCTTTGAGAAGCCGACACCTACTGATTCCTGGAATGGGCCTGGGTGTTGAATTGTTGGTTAGTGTCTCGATGAATGAAAGAAATACTCAAGAGGTCTTCTTTTCTGGGAGAAAGATTATTCAGACCATTTGGTGTGAGTGGCATTATCTGTTCAGCCAATTGCATGGCACTTACAGACAAAAGATATTGCATCTGGTTTTCGTGTATGTTTCTGGGAAAATCTGAGTTGATTTGAATGTGTCATTTATGGATGCATACATCTGACATATGAAAGTCACCTTATCACATCATTCAGTAACCCTCTACTTTGAGTGGCTCCTGAGCATTGTATTGGAGGAACATTAGTTAAAAAAAGAAGAAAAAGAAAGAGAAAACAGCTGTTAAGTTACTGTAGATATGTTTTTGAGTTAGACTAATGTATTTTATTATACTTGAGTCTATAGTTAAACTTTTATAGGGTTTACACTTGAGCCTATAGTTAAATACCGGTTGGGTTTATATTTGAGCCTGTAGATAGACATTGCTTAGGTTTATACTTGAGCCTGGATGTAAACATTGGTTGGGTTCATACTTTAGCCTAGAGTCAAATATTGACCATGCATGTCTGATTTTGAAAGAATTTACCTGCTAAATAGTTTATTTTTAGGTAAGGCTTGTAAAACCTGAATCATCTTTTTAAATAGACTTGTCAGATTGTGAAATTAATATAGAAGCAATGCATTTAGAAATATCTAGACTGTCAGCTGTATCCAACCGCATTCTCAGATTGATGGTTAAATATGGCTTTGAATGTGTGGAGTGTGAAGGTCGCAGTAAGGAATATCCTTCTTTAACTTCATGGACTAGTGCTATAGAATCACAATGAAGTATACCAAGTAACAGAAAATGAATTGCATGAGGACTACCAACAGTAGCAACAACTAAAATGAATAGCACATGTAACTCAGAGAGAGAATAATAACATAATCATGATATTGATATTCCACACACCCCTGAACAAAAGGAATGGAAGGAAACCTCAATACTAGAAAGAGTGGTAACAGTGGACTTGAAAAACCTAATTTCCTGGAAACTCTTCAAATAGAAAGATTTCTAAAAATTTTAAACAAGAGCAGCACTGGCTGCTCAGTCAATGAATGTTAACTGTTTCCTTATAAGGCAACGGTTAACATTACTATTAACCCTCTACAGGGGATGTAGTCAGTGTATTCTAGTTCCCGCTGAGAAGGTACGTATCTTCTTTGCATAGTCAGTAATATATGAATTTGTTATAGGCACATCATCATCATCTATGTGGTATATCCCTTCAGGGCGTAGGTGATCATGGCTCTCCACAATTATCTGTCCTTTGTAGCTCTTAGTAAATTTTGTCTCCTGAACCCTGTTCTGCCATACCTTTACTCAAGCTCATTAGGTTATGTGCTGTTTTCCTCTGTCTCTTTTACTGTCAATATATCCTGTGTGTGTCAAATTTCCCAAGCTCTCTTTTTTTCTGGGAGAAAGATTATTCAGACCATTTGGTGTGAGTGGCATTATCTGTTCAGCCAATTGCATGGCACATACAGACAAAAGATATTGCCATCTGGTTTTCTCATAATGTGATCTAGGTAATTCATATGTTCAGTCCATGGTATTCTCAGCATCATTCTGAAGAACAACATTTCTGTTGTTTCACTTCATCTATTAGGAGATTGTCCAGCATTCACTACCATATAGGAGGTCTCATATTACATAATAGTTCAACACTTTTTTCTGTGTTCCTAATTAAATTTTCTTGTTTCTTTATACTTTGCTTAGCTGTTGAAAGACATCTTTTTACTATTCCAATGTGCCTTGTATTTTGGTGTCACATTTTCTGTCCTCTGTTAAAACACTTCCTAGATACTTAAATTTTCTTACTTGCTTGATTTTGATATCTCCAATTTATATTTTGCAACTTGGGTTGTTTCTCCTTTCCTCTGGAAACTTTGGAATAAAATGAAACTGGGTATAAGGTATAATCAAATAATATATTTTGATTTGTTTGCTTTAGAATGATGAGTGAGTTCTTTGGTATTCGGTGTAGCAAAATGTTTGTTAATAAGGCAAATATTGGTAGTGGCTTGGAGAAAGTCAAGTAGTGGTAGTTTTGAAGTCAGACCATGCTAGGGATAGTAGTAATATTAGAAATAGGTCAGTGTCAATCTAGTGTTTTCCTTGGCTCTCAGCATTAACAGATAACCTCTTAACTACTTCTTCATGCATCACATTGTTAGTTTCTCTGGTGGCCACATCTCTTGTTCATCACTCTTGCCATCCCTTCTTCATGTCTAGTTCAGAGGTCTGAGCTTATATTCTTTTGACCAGGCTCTGAGACTCTGGCGCAAACCTTGGTTTTGGCTAATATCAAAAGTTTCTTTATGTTAATTTTTTTTGATTGGCCGAAATTATTTTATTTTCTGGCTTTATTTTTTCGTTTTTTTTATATAGCGGAAGTTATGCATGGAGCCTCCTTGATTTTTGGTATTTTTCAGTCACAAATTAGTACAATCTGTTCCTGCAAACCTCTGGTGTTTTTTGGCTAGGTCTTTTCTTCTTCCTCTTTTTTATTTGAGGGTTGCCTTCTTTTCAGTTGAAGAGAGAGGCATATATATAGAGAAGTTTAGAGAGAGAGAGAGAGAGAGAGAGAGAGAAAGGAAGCGATAAGGGTTTTAAAGAAAAACATAAATGCCTTATTTTAAATTTGAATTCTTTTTACTTTTGTTTATGTATTTTATTTTTATTGGGACTCACTGCAACACCCATAGATGTTTAGTCCTTTCTTGTTGCTTTCCTTTGTAAACCTTCTGTAAGTGAATTTTTAACTTTCTTAAAGCCAGCTGCAAGTTTTCTCCTTGTCAAAATTAAAAAAAGAAATTTCTGTGACACTGTTATTGATCTATTAAGTTTGTAACTTCAAGCAGCTTGATCGTAAGGAATTTTTTTCTAGCTTAAAAAAAAAAAAAAATCTATTTGTTTTTTTTTCTGAGAAACTTTGCTGTTTCTCTTTCATAAAACTAATTTTTCTCCTGACTTTCATATTGAAAAATGAATTTTCCTAACCAAGATATTTTTGAGCTCCCCCATATGGTAAAATTCCTACCCATCCTCAATTTTCATCATAGCTCTAACCACAAGAAGCATTTTGTGAACAGAGGAATTTAAGGTTGGTACATGTGTACATTCTATCGTCCTTCAAGTTTGTTTACTGTTTTGTAGAAACATCCTCTCTGAATCTTTTAAAGGAATTTCTTTTATCTGTATGTCATTTTTTTAAGTAATTTTTTTTTTGGAAAAGAAGCTGTGGATGCTTAAAGAAGGGAAAACAGAGTTAATAAAAAAGGAACTGAAACAAATAGTGAAAGGCATGAATCCGTCTCTTCTTTCTTCAAATATAGGTAAAATAGTATGGTAAACCAGGCTCTCCAGCTTTGTTAGGCAATGAGTTTAAGTCAAGGATGACTATAAAATCAAAACTATCATTTTACAGTTGAGTCAGCCAGTTGTGGCTGTAACTTCTATGTTAACAGTTTCTTTATCTCGCACGTCTGGCTTGTGGAGCTCCCTCCTGACTCCATGCTTTCCAATCAACTTTAATCTGCAAAAGTTTGAATGAAATGTCAGTCACTATCTACTGCCTTCCTGATTGCTCTTTTCTCTTTCTCCTCACTATTAATGTTTCTTTTCCTAATCCCTCCTCACCTTGTAACCCTTTGTGTGTTAGTGGTTGTACTACCTTGCTTGGGGTGATACCGATTAAAAAAAAAAAAAAGAGACAACAACTCCACTACTTTTTTCCCTTAGAACAGTGGAGATGGATCCTGATTTATACACATTAAAGTAAAGAACGATTATCATTAAATTCTTGAAGGAGCATAAAAAAAAAAAAGAAAGAAATATACAATTGGAATATAGAATAAATTATCTAAAGGTACCTGAATAGTTTGCTTACCAAATATTATGCCAAGGACAGTTAACCTACCAAACATTATGGCTAAATTCACTTAAAAGTTTATAAAAATCTTTAGTTCACAAATTTTGAATCTATAAATATAGAATTAGAATTCTGTATAAGAAAAGTATATTATGCAAAATATTTTTAATTAATGTTTCGCTTTGGAAACATTAATTTGGCAAGTTGGATAGCATTATAATAAAAATATCAATCTATGCAAATACCTTCTTTAATTGGTATTGCAATTAAGAATGATTATATTTCAGCATATCTATTAATTAATCAAGTATTAGTTGAACATTTTATTCAAATTTAAATTTTGTTAATTTAATCAATGAATTAAGCAATGAATTAATGTCTACTTGAATATGTTCACCCTTCTTTACAAAAATCTTTCTTAAGCCAGGGGCATAATACTAAATTAAGTAAAGACTGTCCCCCATCTCAATATGAAATTATTTATAAAATGGGATAAATTTGTGCAATTTATAGAATTTTGGGTTATGCCTGTTCACTCTAGATAGATTTTTTTATTTCAAATTTCATTTTTAAAATCTTATTTTATATATGCTTTTTGAAAAAATAAATTTTAGACAAGAGTCTATATATACATAAAATTAGTCTTAAAGACTAATTTTATGTATATATATATATATATATATACATACACACGAACACACCGTATATACTTGCATGATTTTTGGAGATCTAATTTTGAAGGTAATTTTAAGGGGGTTGCATTATACATGAGATATAAAATTAGCATATGTACTGCTGGCCCTGGCTACACCATTGACTAAACTATATATATCCATTTACTGTTGTCAAAATTACAGCTGTATTTTAAATAAACATGATTTTGATAAAACTGATGTTTACTTAACTTTATCTTATAATAAGTCGCATATTAATATCGTATTAAAAAATAAAAACATGCATATATTACATTTATAATGTGTTTAATGGTTTCTTGTTTGGTTGTTTATGCCTACACACATTTACGCAATGAGTATAGCATTACTAATGATATTTTTAGCATTCGCTTTTATTTTTTTAACTTATTTAACTAGAAGATGGGATAGAGATATAGGAAAAGTTAGGTTTACATTATTTAGATTATTGTCCTCATCTTTGTCGCCATATGTATCATGAACGTTTGGCCATTATAAAATCATTCTTCTTCAGGTGGTTGGAATGTCGAACTGAAACCTTTATTTTGCTCGCTAGTATAGAATGTTGCTGTGATAAATATGGCGACAAAGATGAGGACAATAGTCTGAATAATGTAAATAGTGTACATAATACCTCATCTCAGAAATATAGACAGATACTGAAAGGCCGAAATGTAATAAATATTGTGACAAAGATGAGGACAATAGTCTGAATAATGTAAATAGTGTACATAATACTTCATCTCAGAAATATAGACAGATACTAAAAAGAAGTCAGTCTATTGTAATTTGGCCACTCAAAAAAGGAACACATATGACACATGAGATACATGATAAAATCATTTAAGTGAAAATTTGGGGGTTGTGCATTACACAAGTGTGTGTAGATATGTGTGTGTGTGTGTGTGTGTGTGTGAATGTATTTTATTTTTTTTTTTATTTATGTTAAAATGCTAATGAATGTAAATAAAATTAAATAATTGCATCACCAAGGTTTCTTCTTGTGTCAAAGCTTGCATGGACACTTCCATTCCTTCTCAGAAATTCCAGGTGAAACCTCAATCCTGTCTATGGTTCCCACCAGCATGTTCAGCCGCTATAGCCCACAGGAACCACTATTTTCAGCTATACCAGTATGACAGTTCCTGTCACACCAGACACTTATTTGTTGCTGTTCATATTAAATGTAAAGGAGTCCTTGAAAGAGCTAAGTCCCTGTTTGCTGAGAGAATGAAACCTTGCATTGCATCTAGCAATTTTGGCTCTTGCAATTATTCGCAGCTCTGTAAAAGGGCATTAAGTAAATGTAAGGTCTCTCTTCATCCCCTCCTCAATCAATATGGGCTAGAGGAATCCTCTGCTGATAAAAAGCTGATGTGTTTCACCTAATGAAATTCTCTTTAAACTCTACTCTTGACTCATCTGGAAATGCATCTCTGCCTAAATTCCTTAAGGAAATGTGTTCCCAAACTGGACTTATCAATTTTACAACTGAATTGGCTAGATGTAACCATAAAACCATGCTAACAGTTTCTTTCCTCATACCTCTCGTTTGTGAAACTCTTTCCAACTCAATGCTTTCTGGTTAACTTTGATCTTCAAAAATTTAAACACAATGTCCATCATTATCTACATGTCTTCTTGATTACTCTTCTATTGTTCTCAATCTATTTTTTTTATATTCTTTTTCACTTAGCCCTTGTGTTGGCTGATGAGTTTGTTTTATATTCAAATGCAAAAAGAAAAACAGAACTGTTCAATTTAACAAATTAACTAGAAATAAAATTATCTATAAACATACTGATATCATTTTTTAATGGGTGGTAAATCATTTTGTTTTTTGATTTGATACTCTGCAGTACAAGACCCTCAACGACAATATAAATGACTCTACAATTAACATTAATACATTTATAAAGACTCTGCTAAACAACATTTAATACAATATAAATGACTCTGCTAGACAACACCCAATATACAATATAAATGACTCTGTAGACAAGATAATACACAATATAAATGAATCTGTTAACAACACCCCCAATACAGTCTATAAAATGACTCTGCTATTTAACACCCCCCAATACACAATATAAATGACTCTACTATCAATTTGAGGTGTTAACATCTTCTGCTGATAAAGCTGAATGTTTTTGCCTGTAAATTCTCCTTTGTTTTATTAATTGGCTTATTTGGAGTATCCTGCCAACTTCCCCTAATTTTAGAAACATCCCTTGTTGAGTGATGCATATAACCCCTTCTATGGTTTCTGCTATCATCTCTAAACTTTGAATTTTAAACAAAGCTTTGACAATAGTCATTAATTAGTAGTGTGCTCCAGAACTGGCTCCTGTTCTCTCTAAACTGTATAATAAATGCCTTGTTTTTCTTGTTTTCCTGCCAGCTGCAAAGTCATCATCTGTTGTTCCAGTTTTTAAAAAATTGAAAACTGGTTCAACCCTTCCAAAGATGGCACTAGCATTCTACCTCTTTTTAGGAAATGCCTAAATTGGTTAAAAAAAAAAACTCAAAGGCAGAGAGCCTTTTTTTTTTGACAAGCAATATGGCTTTCAAGATCTTCCAGGTCAAGCTAAAGGATGTACTCATAATTGTGGAAAGAGTTTATCAGGCTCTAGATAAAAACAGTGAAGCCTGGGCTGTAGCTTTGGACATCTCAAAAGTTATCAATAAGGTTTGGCATACAGGTCTTCTCCATAAGCTGAAAAGTTAGCATCTGTAGACAAATTTTTGAACTGATCCTGTCTTTATTTACATTATTCAGACTATTTTCCTCATTTTTGTCACCATATTTATTACTCCAGCCTTCTTCTGGTGGTTGGAATGTCGAACTGAACCCTTTATTTTACTCACTGGGGTAAGACTGTTCTATTGCATGTGCCATGTTTAATGGATGTCAGTTCATGAATTATCTCCTGCTAATTTCCTCTGAACCAACGACCTATCAAAAGACAGCTAGATTGTAAAAAAATTTCTGAAAGTGTTTAATAATATGGTGACAAAGATGAGGACAATAGTCCAAATAACTGTAAATAATGTACATAAACCTCATCTCAAAAAATATCGACAGATTTTAGAAAAGAGTACTATCAAATCATGGAAAAAAAAATTCCTAATGGAACTTTTCTTATCATTTCATACAGATCCTTGATTCTACTTTGTTTTTTTAATTTTCATTAATGACCTCCTGATGTCATCAGTTCTCAACTTGGTATCTATGCTGATAACACAACTATTTACTCCTTCCTGTTTTGATAAGTCTGATCAGTTTTGATATGGTCAAAATGGCAGCTGATATCCTTATAATGGCCTTCAAAATCTAATTAAAAAGAAAGATTGTGTTATGTCAATTTAGTTTTGAACAATTCAAAAAGAAAATGAAATACTATCTTAAATAAATCTCCTTCAATCAAAATCTTTCCATAAAATATTTGTGAAAAATCATTCGATGATAGACAGTATAGTAAAATGTAAGTGTTTGAACGTTAACCTAAACTATTTACAAAATGTGTGTAATCAACTCTTGATGGTAAAAAAAAACAACAAAGAAAGATGACAAAATGGTTGTTTGAGTTTAAAATTTTATATTCTTTTTTTCATTTGTAACCTGAGAATATTGTTAATAAAAATAAAGAGCTTTTGATATGTGACCAGGCAGTTTGCCTCTGGGACATTATACCTATGTAAAAAATGCAATGAAACTATAATTTTTTTTTTTACAAAGATAAAAAAGCTGTAACTTTCAGAAACATGAATAAACACAAGTATGGAAGGACAAAGATGTTGGTATACTGAGGAAAAAAAAATGTTAATTCTCCTCTGCTTATATCAGAGAGATATGGACTAAACCTGTCTCTTTCAAATATTTGAATCCGAAATCATGCATCTTAAAATTTCATGACAAAAGAAGACTTGATTAAAAAAAATCACTTTGAAAAAATCTCTTCATTTTATGGATTAATTTCACATATCAGTGAAATTTTTAATGAATTTATAATCAGTGAAATTATTCAGGATATATATATATTTTTTTTTTAATTGGTTTCACAAAAATGGAAGGCAGTAAAATGGATACTAAAAAACAAACCTATACGGTGGGTGTTTAATTATGAATAAACCATTAATAATTTGTTGAAAAGGAAAGAGTAATCAGGAACTTCAGTGGAACAGTCAATTTACATCATTGATTTAATTTTTGGAGGTTAAACTTGGCTGGAAAATAGCATGGAGCCAGAATTTCTACAAGTTCAAATGTGCAGAAAAGAAACTGCTTGACATAGAAATTATGGCTTCATCTTTAAAGCTCAAAATAAATTAAAAGATCTCAATGCCAGTTAATAGTTTTTATTAAATTAAAATGTCTGGCTACCATAGTGAAAATATATCTGAACAATTTACCATGAAATTTTTATAGAAAAGAAACAAAACCCAAAAATGGAGTTAATACAATAATTCTAGGTGAAATATTAGATCAGGACCAATAATATTGTCTGATTCCTCTTTGGATTTTATGTGCCAGCTCAAGGTAAATAGTAAACTGCACCAAACCATATTTGAATAGCAATATTCTAAGCATTGGAATGAATGAAAGACTTATAGATGTGTATTATGAATTCTGGAGAAAAAATTGTTTTTTAAGTAACAATTTCTTAAAAGCTGACCTAGCAATGGATTTTGTGTAGTCTTTCTACTTGATGTCAGCAGAGAACATTAGCTCAGTAAAGAGCAATGAGTCTCTTTCTTGGAGGTTAGCATCAGCCATATAGGATGATTGATATTATATAGCAGTTCAATATGTTGAAACATTTATCATTTGTTTTGTACAAGACATAGCAAACAGACCAAACACAACATCAAAGTGCAAAGCAATCACTGTTGGTCCATCCAAAAATCAAAAATATTAGATTGCTATAAATGTTCATATTGATTAGACTCTTAGCCATTTTTCATATGTTGATGGGCGTAACTGGTGGAAGAAACCTTTTTTTTGTTTTTTTTTTTAATTTGGAGGTTTTTTTTTTCATTTTAATGTTTTTTTTTTCATTTTTCAAACAAATACTGGAGATGAGGTCGAGGCCAAAACAAAAGCTAAAATTTATGTGCTGGCAAAATCAGATATTAAGTTTGAAAAAATCCTGATTGTATAATTTTTATCTGATCCTCTCATAAAGTGAACATTTTTTTTTTTTTAGATATATTATGAAAAGAATATTAAAAAGCAGTGTACTACAAAATGAAAAGTGTTTGTATGTTGGCTAAAATAAGATAGTAAAAGCGTGGGTGGAAGCTAAACCAGATGGTAATTTTTCAAGATTCATAATTTGAAAATTTTTAACTGATCATCTCATAAAATGAAGGTTTTTTTCACATTTGATATACTAACAAAAATTGTATTAACAAGTAGGGTAAAAAAATAAAAATGGTTGGGCTAAATTTGAGGTCAAAAAATTAATATCACTTTAAAATCAAAGTTAAAATAGGAGGGGGTGATAAATCAGAGTTTAAAAGTGGATGGGGTGATAAATCAGATTAAAAGTGGAGTGGGGGACTAATTCATAGATTAAAAGTGGAGGGGGTCTAAATCATATGGGTAAAAGGCAGAGGGGGTCTAAATCATATGTTGGAGGGGTGACAAATAAAAGGTTAAAAGCAGAGGGTGATAAATCAGGGCTTAAAAGTGGAGGGGGCTAAATCAGAGGTTGAAAGTGGAGGTGTGCGTGGGCTAATTCACAGATTAAACATGGAGGGGGCTAAATCAGAGGTTGAAAGTGGATTGGAGGCGTGATAAATCTGAATTTAAAGTGGAGTTAATGGAGGAAATCAAACAGGTAAACAGTGGAGGGTGTTGAGATTAAAGTAGAGGTGGGGGGTCTAAATCAAGGGTTTAAAGTGTGGAGTAGCTAAGTTAAAGTTTAAAAGGGGAGCAGGGGGTGCTAAATCAGATGATAAGTTCTAAAAATTCTTGATTACATGATTTTTATTTGACTCTCTTATAAAATGAATGTTTTAGATCAGTTATCCTGTTGTATTTATTTTGCATTTTGCTTTTGTTTTCTGAAATGAAACCTATAAACTTTTCTCAATATAAGACTCATATAAGAGTTTTAGAAGCTAATAATTCAGAGAAAAAGAAATAAAATAAAAAATAACTACGATAAACTTTTCTGGTTTTTCATCAAAATTAATGGCAGTAATGTTTTAGACAAATGAAACATTTCCGCTCCAATATCACTGTCATAAACTGAGGTCAAGAAGACAAAATTAGTTTAGTTCTCAGTTTCAGCAAGACGCTTTTAGGCACCAAAGCTCACCTAGCCAACTTCCTATAGCGCCATGGATGATTACTGACATTTTTTGTGTTATTGTAGAACAAGTAAGCACCAAAGAAATCTTAAAGGAAATGGCAACAAAAGAGCACATACTCAAAATCAGGAAGAGATAGCTAAACATTTGTGGACACACAATGATTAGTTAGTTAATTCATTTTCTACAGCTTATCAACTTATTAGCAGGTTATTTAAAGTCAGAAAATATTTTCAGATTTTTTGGAGATAATAATGGCTTACTGATACAACTCTTACTAATTAACCCATAGATGAGGGGAAGGGAAGTGGATTCATACCTTTCCCCAAGGGTAATTGTATGTAAGTGAATATAATGACCCCGACCAGAATTGGAACTTGACTTTCCAATCAACAATTACAAGCCATTATCCATTACACTATTTTCACATCCAAACTTACAGCACCTGGTATTCCTAAATGGTTACCAACCTAAATACTGACCAGGTTCAATGTTGCTTAATCATATGAGAATAGAGTACACATAATGAGGATAAGAGCTTAGAAAACATAAACTTCACAGGGTATATAGGGGACAAGAGAGATAGAGGAAAACAGTGAGAAATCTACCTGACAAGCTTGTGTTAATGGATGGTGTAATGGTGGGTGGGAGGCTTAACAGAGGGAGAATAACTTCTAAGACCCACAAGGAATAGGATGCTATGGAGAGGCATGATCGTCACGTTCTGGGACGTGACACACAGAGGAAGAACACTTGGGTATATTTCCTTTAATCTAAAAGGAATTCAACTCTTCTATAAACTAATATTTTCTCCTTTGACTCCTAAGATTCTGAAATGTGTTTACAGTTTTTAGAAGAATTTTGTACACAGAATTAAATTTCCTAAAATTTAAGTATAATAATTTAAATATCTGGAACATGTCTTAATGTAGGATAAAAAGCTCAACACTGAAAAATACTTAAGACAGGCATGGAACCATCTTACCATCAAATTTGGTTAAATAGCAGAATAGACTGGGGTTGTTAATCTTAGATAAAAGCCATTCTAAGAGATCAACTAAATTAAAAAACAAGGAGTAAGCAAGGAGAAATCACTCCCCTATTATTCCTAAGAAGCCGTGACATTTCCCAGATAATAAAGAAAAGGAATCCGTGCATAAAGCAATAGGAAACTACTCCAATATCTTTCCTAAGAAGCCGTGACATTTCCCAGATAATAAAGAAAAGGAATCTGTGCATAAAGCAATAGGAAACTACTCCCCTATCTTTCCTAAGAAGCCGTGACATTTCCCAGATAATAAAGATAAGAATCTGTACATAAGGCAATAGGAAACTACCCCAATATCTTTCCTAAGAAGCAGTGACATTTCCCAGATAATATAGAAAAGGAATCTGTGCATAAAGCAATGGAAAACTCTTCCAATATATTTCCCAAGAAGTTGTAGCAATTCACAGATAACAAATAAAATAAAATTTGCATAAGACAATTGGAACCACTTCACTATCTTTCCCAAGAAGTTGTGGCAATTTAAAGATAACAAAGAAATGAAATCTGTAGAGAGAGTCATGACTGACTACATCCTGAAGCTGTAAACTTACAATGCAACCCTTGACTAAACTTTCCACTGACTGTCCAATGATCATCCCATGTTGCATTCCAATCCTCAATCTCATCGCTGTTCAATGAAAGCCCGGGAAAATGAATGCTCACAAGGTAACACGATAAAAGATGAAAATGCCATGTTGAGAAATAAGAACGCAAGCCATGCTTCTTATATGTAGGTGTTTTATTTAGGGCTTCACCTGCTCATCCGAGTGGGCAGGTAGGTGATACATGGGCCAACTTCTGCAATGTCAGCTCTTCCCCCTGATTAATTTCCTTGCCCATCTACTCATCCTGATGTAGTGCTTGGCAATATGAAATGGAGGCTCCAGAACAGAAACACGGAAATGTCCATCTCTCAGCACACCTGTAATCTCCCTAATCTTAAGCATAACTGTTGATATAAACCAGCACCCGGATATGATCTATCAGAATGTGTGTGATCATGGCTCTTCACAATTTCCTGTCCTTTGTAGCTCTTAATAACTTTTGTCTTTTTGTTATCTCTCCTAAACCATATTCCACCATCCATTTACTCAAGCTTGCTAGATGGGTTATGCATTATTCTTCTTTGTCTCTCTGGCTTTCAATCTGTCCTGTGAGTATCAAATTTTCCAAGCACTCTTTCCTTATTACGTGCTTTTGAAATTTCAACTGTCTCTTCCTCATGTTATATATAAGTGGCTTTTTGTTTCCATTTTCTGTAAAACTCTGTTGTTGCTCATATATTCAGTCCATGGTATCCTCATCATCCTTCTGTAGAACCACATTTCTGTTGCCTCTAAAGTCTCTTCTTTATCTGTGAGGAGATTGCTTGTCCAGAAAGAATAGTGAAAGAAGCCTCCAAGTAACTAAGCAAAATATTAAGAGATAGGAACTCCATTTTGATATTTAACATGAAGAAATAAATCTAGTATTGTTAAACTCCTGCTATCATTTAAGATGGTCAAAATTGTTTAAGTATAAAACAAAACAAGCAAAATGGAATAGCTTTATCCAAAAACTTCCTTGATTTCTTTTTAAAAAAAAAAACTCAATTCTTATTTTATAAGTGAAATTATTCTATAAGAATTTGTTTCATCTTCACGAAAGGGTAACATCCATAATTTTTAAGTATGGAAGCCTTTTGGTTGTTATTTTTCATGTTTCTTAAAACAGTCTAAAGAAGAGAAACTTGCTGACATGATTAGTGAAATATTCCTACAGTTTCTCTCAAATAATTCTGAATAACTAAATTTATGGTAGATTTATTCAACTCTCATTGTTCTTCAAGTACAATCTTCCTGGAATCAATTTACACTGATTGACTTTCTTTTTCTGTATATCTAAAATATAAATCATAATTTTAGAAACTAAAAATTTCACTGAAATATGTTGAAAATTTTCCAAGTTTTCATCTGAAATTGAGAAAAACACATTTTAAGAAAAATAGTCACTGAATATATAGAAAAAAGAAGGGGTCAGTTTAACTTAAATCTTCCTGGTATTAGTTTAAGCTCACACTTGACATTTTTTGCCATATATCTGTGGGAAAATGAAATAAGATCAATAAATAAAAAAAAGTAATATTTTTATTTTGATGTTAGTAGTAAAGGAATATTTTAAGTATTTTTTAAATAAATTTATTTAATTCTTGTATTTCTTGAAAAGAACAAAACAAATTTTATTAATTCCCAAATGTCATAGCTTGGCACCATGATGCAGTATTCTGGCTGTTTTTTTCTCACCAAATTAGTGTTTTAATTTTTTTAACCATTCTTATCCCGATTTACCCTAATTTACCTAACTTCTGAAACTTTCAAATCCAGACATACCGCCTTGACAACATTCAGATATTTTCCAATGAATTTCCTGTAAAAATTTAATAAAATGTCTTTATTTGAAACCCAAGTTTTTGCTAATTAAGGTTAAATGTTTACATGTGAATATGTGTATTAAATAAGTCAAATGAATATAAACTTTAAATTCCAGATATATATATGCAATATATATATATATATATATATAAAAAATATAAATTTTTCAAAATTTCAGTGAAATATTCTGGATAACTTCCAAGTTTTCATCTGAAATTGAAGGAATATGAACTCCAGAATTCAAATGGTCAAAATATACAGAAAAAAAGATAAAAAAAAAATGGAGGATATGGGTTTAAGGCATTTTTTTCATATGCAAATTCATTTGAAATTTCTAGCTCATTAAAAATTTTAAATTTTATCCCATTCTTAAATTTTCTTTTTCTCAAGAAAGCTTTTGATTTGAAATGTTATGTCGATTCTCAAACAACAATGTTCTCTCCTTTCCTGTTTTACTGAATGATGAGTCAGCATTTATTTTTGAAACAGAAAAATTGAGTCCTGAACAACCATAGTGAAGAATGCTGTTGATTTCTTTTTTATAATGTATTTACTGTAAAATAAGGTACAGTCTTTTATTAAAAAGAACAAAAAAACATCCAAAAATCACTTTAAAAAAAAAAAAAAAACCATAGTAAAAATTGTGATATTCTCCAAAAAACTATAAATACTGCATTCCCATAAGTCTTTGAAATTAAGCAAAGTAAAAACCTGGTCAAAACTTTTATTAAGATCCCATTTGGGAATACCATCTTGAATGTGATAATGGATAAAACTCAGAATTGTTAATTCTTGAATGACTCAATTTCCACTTATACAGTTATATTTGAATAAAAACCAAAATGATCTTAGGAAATTGTATGAATCCACTGATTATCTCTCAGCTCTTGTTTGTTGTAACCTAAAAAAGGTTACTGAATGAGGAATAACAAAACGGAAAAAGGAAATGAAATGGTAATCTTTATAACATCAAAATAAAATATTACGTTAGCAGCATGAAGTAGGTAAACCACTTCTAACGGTGGACTACTTAGACAAAATATTAATCCTACTTAAAATAGTGTCCAACATATTTATGAGGATTGGGACATACCCATTAGTGTTCATACTGGACAGTATATATACATATTGTTATAAAAATATCCTATTATTAAACTATTATTTTTGTTAAAATTATCAAAATAAAAAATCTTTTAAACACTTTCTGGCTTTAATTATAGATATATAAATAAATTGGAAAAAATAAAAAATATGGTTATAAATCAATTTCAAAAGACATTGCTATAAATTGTATTTAAATAAATTCTATTAACAATATATTTTCAGTTTTTACTATTTTCTTTTTTTATCATTTTCCTTCAGGATGTTAATCATATCTCCACCATTTCCTTTTTTTTAAAATAAATAGTTTCTAAATTTTATGTTTTTCCAAAATAGCAGTCTTTATTTTCCTGTTGGTATCCTTTTTTTTTTTTAAAAATTTGTTTCTTCTTCCAGATCTTGTTTTAAACTGAAATTAATCCTAAAAAGTTCTAATTATGTGTATAAATGCAACAAAATGCTCATAACCTTGACATCGTAATTCCAAGTGGTTATCTGATATGTTATATTTTAGCTGCAAGATATAATTTATTTTATTTCTCTTTGTGTCTAATTTTTATGACATGAAAATTTAATGGAAAATTTCTTAGAAACAACATTAATTTATGAGTTTTATTCCATTACAAATACAATATATAATAAAATATTTGTATATTATATATATATATATATATATTTATCTGATAGAATGATTCGTTAAATAATATAGACAAGTTTTGTGTATTTATTTTAAGCAAGTTCTTGTTTTGTAATCTGTGTCTGATAAATTTAATCAAATTATCGTTGAAAGACAAACTAAATCACCAAATTGATACATGTTTAAATCCAATCTAAAAGCTTTAAAAACATGGCCATTATCAAACGACACAAGAAAATTTTGTAAAATGGTCACGGACTTTTGCTTGAATTTTTGGAAAGTAATTTATTTTTGTTATTTCTATGAGACACAAAGCAAAAAACAAAAAGGCGCAGCTCATGACATAAACATGACCAACTTGAATGAAAAATAAAAAATATAAAATGAACTTTAGCTTGAGCTATTCAAGCAGCAAAATCCAAACTATTAATAAAGACTCATCTTTGTGCCATCTTTAAAATTTTTCCCTATAAAGGAAGGTAGTCTTATTTAAAAATGTTTCAAGTCGAAGGTTTTATACGTTCTCTAAAAATTAATGTTCCAGAAATCAGACAATATCGTCGGAGAACAAAAAAAATAAATGAATCAACACTGTCTATATTTTGTTTGATTTACATTTTTAAAAAATATCTCATCAAATATAGTTTATTTTTATATATATATATATATATATATATATATGTTAAAAAACCTTTCGGTGATGTGGTTCCATGGTCATGTAATTTATTCCATTGGAATCACTAACCATGTAAAAAACGAGGAGTGACCTAAGATTCATAACAACTCTTTCCTTTACATTGAGTTCTACCTGGAAATCCTAGAGTAAAAGATTTTATAGGCTATATGTATGTAACAATGTTAAAAATGAAAAAATAACATTTTGCATATATGTATACAATTCCACAAATTTTGTATCAATCTCTCTCTCTCTCTCTATATATATATATATATATATTATATATATAATATATATATATTTATGTGTGTAAAAGTATATAAAGCTGAATAATTTTATATAGATTATTTTAAATGATATCTCCCATATTTGGCTTAAATATAATTTGGTGATATATAATTCTGAAACATTGAAAAGATCAGAAAAAATAAATTTCTGTTAGACCATAAAGGAAATTTTTTTTTTTACAGTAAACATTTAAAAACTACAATTCCCATTTTTTTTGTTTGTAAATAAATATTTTTTCAAATTTAAATTACTTAACTAACATGAAATAATTAACTTTTTCTTCTTTATCTGAATGTATTATTTATTAGTATCATAAAAACATTATTTTAGTTTCTAAAATTTAAAACATAATTTTATATGATTTTAACCATTTTTTGAAGGGAAGGTTTCTAAGATATGGTTATGGATTTTGAATTTCATTTTTTAAAATTCTATGAAACAGATTTTTATTTTTTAGGTCTGGATTTTGAGAAACAGGAATGCAGTTCAAAAATGTAATTTCAAGATATATATTTATAATATTGCCCAAAACATTTTTATATAATGAATATTAAATATATTCATTAAATGTGTTATTTTTTTTCTATTCATAAACAGTTTAAAATCATTTAAAAATTTTTAACCATTTTGTAAAACATATTTAAATATTTCATTTTTAAAAATATTTGTTTTTAAAAATTTACATTGAAATGCATTTTTTTGAAAAAAGAAAAAAAATGATGGTATTGAAAAATTGTTAATTAAATTTTAAGGCATAGGCATTTATATATATTCAATTTTTTATTATAAATAAAAAGTGAATCTTTATATTTCTAATTTTAACCGATTTTCCTTCTATTCGCTAAGGAATGAATTTTTTCAAAATTTATAAAATAATAATCAAAAATAAGTGTTTAATTTTAAAATTTTTTTTATTATTTTTTTTGTTAAAATTGACTTTTTCCAAAATATAAATTTTTAAAATCTATATTTCTTCATATATATATATAATGAAATTTAAAAAAAACCCCTGTAAAAGGGGCAATATATAGCACAATATATGGATTAAATAGATAAAAGTTTAAAATATAATTTATATGTTAAAATATGAAATTATAAATAAATGAAATAAATCTGAAAATGTAATTGACATTTGATTTTTACAATTCTGGTTTAACTTTCTTTTTTTTTTATGCAAATTTTCAAAGGCTGTTTTGAAACATATATATTTATTTCAAAAATCAAATATTTGATTAACAAGCCAAAAGTTTTACAAAATGAAAATTATGAAAATGAGATGCCAGCTATAGTATACATTTAAATTCCTTTTCAGTTTGGAAAACCAATTTTCGAAGTATTTCGATTTTAAAGATGATTACATGTTGCAGTATTTTTAAATTTAATACCAATTATAAGGAAAAAAATATATAATAATCTTTAAAGAAAATCATTCAGTGGATTTTTATCAGAAGCTTATTTTCTCAATTTTTTTTATCTACCAATTCAGACCAAATAAAAAGGAATTCTTTAATAAATAAAAAAGATAATATCAAAAATATAAATAAATATATATATATATATATATATATATATTTATTTACAACATATGTTTAGTATATGAAACTATATTCTAATACCTGTTTACTATCATATTTCCAAAAGGAATTTGCTTGGCCTAGATTCTTGTTCAAGGAGCATTTTGTGTTTATTCATTAAAATGTTTTTAAAATTTGTATGTTTTTATGGAATATATCTTTAATTTATATAATGACCTTTTGGTTTCAATATTTAAAAACATTTTAAATTTTTAAATGATCAAAAATGTTTTTTTTTCACTAAACATTAAATATTTTCCTGTCAACATACTTTACGTAAATATTTTTTATTGTTGTTCTTTAAAATTAATCTTCACTATTGCCAACAATGACAATTATTTTATGTTTTCAACCGTTTTAAAAAAAACATGATAGACAATTTCAGTCTTGAAAATAAAAAAAATGAAATTAATTTTGGATTTTGAAAAAATTACAATGGTGTGATTTCTTTAAAAGAAACCTCTGGTCTTCCAATGAAAAAATCTTCTACTTATAAAAGAAATTATCTATATATATTTAATATATATATATATATATATATAATATATACATATTTTTCTTTTGTTGATTTCAATTCATTTTTTTGGTTTTCAATATGAATAAGGTTTAACCTTCAGAAATTTAAATATATCATCAGAATGGGTTTGAAGAATTAATAGTATTGTTTATAAATTGAACTAATTTGTTTTTAACTTCCATTATGAATCTGAACATTCTATTTTCAATTTATTTTTTATTACAGTGTGTGTTTTTTCGTGGCCATATATATATATATATATAAATATTATATATATATTTATATATATATTAAGAAGTTTAAATACTTCCAAATTTTTTTTGTTCTTATTTCAAAGAATAATTTTTGTAAATAATAAAATACAGAATAAAAAGAATCCAATTAACCTCATATTATTCAAATAATGTGTAAAAAATAAAAAAATATTCCTCTATCTGGTAAATAACAAAAGAAGATTATAACAGTTTAATTTCAAGATAATAATTTCCACTTTTGAAATTAATTTTTTCATATTTAAAGCAGATATATGAAAAGAATATTTATCACTCAAATATTTTTTCCTTGATGGCTCCATTTCATTTTGTCTAATCAATCGAATTTCAATATATATAATGCGATATATAATGTCCGATAATGACAAAAAATATACATTTATTTTATCAACAAAATATATAATTTTGAAATGGATTTGTGCCATATTTCCTAAAAATTATCAACTTTTTAATAAAACCAGATGGCCTCTATTTTTTTTCATTTATGTGGAATAAATTTTTTTAAAAAAATAAAAGTATTGTCAATTATTTTTTATTCGTGAATTGTTTTGTGTTTTGTTACAAACAATTTGGTTGAATTTTTTTTCAGTAAAAAAAAAGCACTGTTTAAGAAACTAGTAAATAAAATTATGAAATTCAGACAATTACCATCAAATTGAAAACAAAATTGTCTATAGAAGAAGAAGAAATGAAAAAGAACCTTTTGAAGAAATAAGGTATAAATATGGTGGACCTTTTTTAGGTTTTCAAAGTAAACAATAAAAAACATGGTTTTTCATTTTTTTGCTTTTATTTTAACAAATTTTCACTTCTTCTCAATGACAGGAATAGATTTTTAAAATTTTAAAAAAACCTAAACATATGAAAAATTTATTTATACATTTTCTTTGTTCTTGAGAATTTACAAAAAAAATAAACACTATACAGTTATTATTTTTTTTTATAATATTATATAAAATATTTATTGAATATAATGTTTGTAAAATATTTTTAATTGCGAATTTATATTTATTAAATAATTTTCAAATTTCATTACTTTGGTTTACTATTGCACTATAAATTTACTAAAGAAAAAAAATAAATTTTCATATTTATTTCTTTATAAATTGGTAAATTAATTATTGAATTGTATTAGTTTTAATACAATACAATTGTAAATTTTTTAGGATGTTGGAGTAAATATAAAAATTTTTTGTTCATAAACAATTTAATAAATAGATACAAATATTTTTCTTGCAAATTTTATAAAGAACAAAAATCAAAAATCATCTCTATGTTTAGGTTTTATTAAAATTCTAATTCTTGTTGCCTTTTAAAACAATAAAGATTGGAAAACAAAATACTGTCAAAAAATATAGCTATAGTTGCATTTCATTTGAATTTAACATTAACCTTTGACCTGATTTTTGTTGGTACGAATGGTTAAGATTGCCCAATTTTTAAAATTGTAAATTTTTTTTTTTTTTTTTTTTTTAAACACTGTTTTTTAATGTTTAAATAATTTTGTTGTAAATTAAAAATTTTTTCTGAGAAAAAAAAAGATAATGAAATTTTTGAATAAAAAATAACTTTTTTACTACTTAATCCATGATTAAATTTTAAACATTGTTAAAACTTTCCCAAAAAACATTTGCATCTGTGTGTTTTAAAAACCAAATTTGAACTTTTCCCATTTTTCAGATTCTGTCTATATTTCTGAAGGATGAGGTATTGTACACTTGTTTTATATTAATGTAATTATTGTCATGATGAAAAAAAATAATGATTTAATACAGAGTTTCAACGTTGTTTTCTCCAGCTCATTCAGGATTTTTTAATGTCAAACAGAACCCTTTATGAGCTATATCTGGGTTCCACAAACCATGTCTAATGGATGTCGCAAATCATTTATCTCCTGTTAATTTTTCCAAGGCAACCACTGCCTTAAAAATATTGAACTGATTTAAATTGGGTTTTGTCACTGGATTTTAATTTCAAATAAGTTTATCCAAACTGACAAGTTTATGAAAATTCAGAATAATGTAAATTGGTATTTAATACCTCATTTTTAAATTTAGACAAAGATACTGAATGATTGATTTTTTATTTTCAATTAAATTTAAAAATAAGGCTGGAGAAAATAAAAATACACCTAAAAGATGATTAACATCAAACCATCTAATGTATTTACAAAGGAGATGAACTTACATAATTTTACAACTCATCCCTTCAGACTTGGCAAAGTTGACTTCCGATCAATTCAGGAGAGCCCGTCTGGTCACTCAACCTGTGGGATTCAAGCCCTTGTAGGCTGAAAGAGAATTTCAGGGAGTCATTGATAAAAAAGGAAACTACAAGTTTAAACATATCTCCCAGATGCTCGATTTAAACAAATTACCAATGAAGAGAAGACCGAAAAGGATCCAAAATACCTGGAAAAAAAATCTTCAAACATGAATTTGATTATAGTCAGATTTGATATTGTTATGGTCCGGTTCCTGGTACCACGGTGATAGTCCAAGGTAGAACCAATAAAGAAGAACTCAAACACGGGTATGGAATAACACAGATATATTACAAACAGGAATATATACAGAGAAGTATAAAGTGTTAGTATGAACAATCAGGTTTAGTTGAGAAAACAATGTAGTCTCGACCAGTATCACTATTCCAATGTCTTGCAGTAATTGTCTGAACGTTTCGGACTGCCTCTGACTCGACTCTTGACTCAACTTGAACTACTGACTCGACTTGAACTACTGACTCCTTTGGAGTCACTGAACCAGGAGAGGCGCAGTGAGGCATTTATTCATTATTAAATAGTCCATTATTATTATTATTGGTAAGATCCCATAAAATAATAAATATGGAACCCTGCTATGTTCTTTGATTCAGAACCGGTCCAACCAATGTAAAGAGAATCCATTCTGAGTCGCATATCCATTACACTTCCTTGAATTCAGTTTTGATATAGTTACCAACCTTCGTGAATGAAAGGTGAAACATATTCAAATTTACAGAAACTAGACGAAAAAAAAAAAGACTATGTGAACGAGTTTTTTATTTATCAATTTTCAACATGAAATTTATCAAAGGGGTATTCTTCCAATAGAGAAAAGGAAACTTTTCAGCCAAAAACGAAGTTGAAATCCAAACTTTCTTCATGAAAATTATTGATAGGTTTTACATATTTCATGCCTTTTGCACAATCTGATGGGGTTACAAGTCCCTTAGTCTGTATTTTATGATCAGAATGTCTTAATATAACATACAAAAGGAAAACTTCATTTTCAGAAATCAGTAAGAGATTCAAGAAAACAAATTGTCCACACATCTACTTAAATACCTTCAATAAAAGAAGATACAAACTATAAATCCCATCAAATATTATTGACAATATTTTGTCCACAGACTTGTCCCAATTTTCTCTGTAATTCTTGCTCCAATGCAATCAGCCATTGTCTGATTTTGTGGATTCAGGTTTGTTCTGGTAACCTATATACATTTACTTAACCCTCCAATATGACAAAGATTGAAAATATTTTTTTAAACAACAAAGAAAAAGTGTTTTCCAATGTAAATAATCTAAGCTTTCATCCTGAAATTTAAACACAAGCTGAATTTTTGATTATGACCAAAATGGGGTGTGGATTTAATTTTTTCCAAAGCTTCTACAAGTTTGTTTTTATGGCTTATTAAATTTTATTCCATATTTAAATTGAAATATATTTCAGATTGTAAATATTTTCTTTATCAGTATGAAAATTTTCCATTGGGTATTGTTTCAATAGATTAGATAATTTATCAGATTGAATGCTCAAATTTAACATGACAGTTTCCGACATCACTGTCTGATGGCCTTAAAATGGTTATCTATCACATCCGATTTGCACCAGATTCTTAAATGATTTTTTGAACCCTGAAAATGCTTAGAAAGATATGGTGTTTTTGACACCTGTCCTTCTTTAAAATCCCAATATACAGTTCCCCAACATGTAAGTCACTTAAAAAAATCATTCTATTTTGACTGCCTTCCTCTCACCAAAAATGAATGGTTCTATTAGCCTTTTATTTTGTTCAAATTAATCGAATTCTGTCAAACAACTGGCAAATACCGTTCAATTTTTTCAGGAACATTTTCTATAGATTTATTTACATATTTCTTTACAGAGAAATACTTTGAAAAATATTACTTTAACATAAATCACAGTCAAAAACATTATATTACAATACACCAACCTTTTTGCATCCATTCTTTTCCTTTAACTTAATGTTTCACTAAAACAATTAGTAATAAAAATGTTTCCAAATCAATATGCAAAAGCCTAGCCACAGAAATGTCTAGGCTAGACAAAGAACAATGGATGATAATCATATTTACATTTATACATTATCATTTGATTGACAAACTAGAATTATTATCAATTAAATATTATAATATTTACAGTTTTTCAATATATTTATGATTCCATTCATTTCTTGGAACTTGAAAATTTGCATCATTTAAGACAATTGAATTCAAGAGATTTAGAAGCAGAAAAATAAAGCCAAGAAATTTGGTGATTTGTTTGCATTCAACTGAAACATAAGAAAGTTAATAAACTTTAGATAAATGTTTATTAATCTAATGTTCTTCAATTTTGTTAAAATTTATCAGGAAATTGATATATATAATAAAAGAATTTTGTATTATTATTTTTGAATTATTTGATATTCATTGGTTAAAATATACAATCAAAGAAATTACACAATTGTTCTGTTATTAATTTTCAGTACATGCAATGTAAAAAATGCTATTGTTTTTGATGCTTTCATTTACCATTAAATTTTCGTCTTGAATGATGGAGGTCCTGGTTTATTTTTTTTCTTCTGCCTGCATTAATTGGCCAGTTTGTTCAGGGTAATTTTTCTTGTTTTAAATGTACCTTCTGATAAAATTTAAATTTTCAAATCCTTTTAATTGAGATATTAAATTTTTCAATAAGGTACTTCTAATTCCTTTTCTTTGGTTAAAAGGGAATATATATCCTTTTAATTTATTAAACTTGCAGTTAAAGGATCATTCAAAAAAATGGATTTAAAACAAGGAACCGTTAATTTTATTTAAAAAAACAAGGATAATTCCATTGGAACTCACTTTGTTATATATTCTATCTTGCATATATATATATATATATATATATATATGAGTCTATTTAGAAGTTTTTTTTTTAAGGTAGACTGTTTCCATACTAAATAGAATTTCATTATCACTACCATAAAACAGTCTGTCGCCTCTGGTGTTGATCTTAAATTTTTAACATATGCTCCATCTTTGAATATTCAGTAATTGTATCCCAAAATAGCATGTTCTAAAACACTTATATATATATATATGTATATATATTTATATAATCCCAAATTAGCCCTTTCATGTTGCAAAACTGGATTCTTCAGATGTTCAATAAGGACCAATTATCATGTCGAGCCTGGTCAAACTGAAAGATGGGTTTTAACTTTGTAGAAAAACAATCCTATGTAGGTGAAAATACTTTTTCTGATAAAGTTTTCTAAACAAATGGAAGTAAAAGAATAGAGGTGTTCGAAATCAGTAAGCTTTAAAATAGAATTTGATCCTTATATCTTTGCATACAACAAAAAAAACAATTTTAAATGTATAAAATTATAAGAGCCAGCATTCTCAAAATGTATAATTTAAACACACACATCACACCTTATTTGGTCACAATTATTCTGTTGCCTACTTCACAACACTTACTAGTTCTATGAAACTCAAAAATTTTCTCAATGTATCTTTGATGATTCATCAGAAAATGTGCTTTATTTTTTGGATGTGTTGAGCCTAAAGAAACTCATATCTATTTCATATGAAGCTTTCATTGCGTGTTCTCTGCTCTATATTTTAACTACACCTTTGGTTGCAGAAATTAAAATAAAATTTTGTATATCAGTCAATTTTTATTTTCCCCGTTTAATACATCAAATTATATTCTTTGATGTCTCTTTATATATAAAGTAGATTTTATATCTTGAATTCATAATTTTGTTTTTCACAAACTTTTAATGCTAATTTAATCAAATTATTCTATTATGTCAAGTTAAGGAAGAAACTGTTAAAAATTCCGTCATTTGTGATCAGGCAAAAAGACATTTGAAATGTTGAGTGGTCAAATTGGTGTCCTTGAAATTGTTTTCAACCAGAATAAAGCAAAACTTTCAAAGAAAAAATGACCATAGTTATTTAAGAAATTATCAAAGAAAAATACATTGATATTTTTGGTATGTTAGAATTTTAAATTTTACACCTGAATATTTTCACAGATTCTGATCTCATTTGAAATGATTCATCAAAGCCTATTATCTTTCAATGACAGTGTTCAAATTTTGCCATGTTATTTAAAAATTGTGCATATAACTTTTGCAATGACTCCCTTTGATTTTATTTTTATTTAATGTCAATATCACGTATTACATGGATATATATCCGTTTTAATAGTTATTTCATGGAAGGAGAAATTGCCAAATTGAAATCAAATATTTTTAACCAATTGCATTCACTTTTTATAAAATGTTTAGGAAAATATGTAAGAAGTAAATTTTTTTTCAAAAGCTATAGGTTAAATAGCAAAGGTGATTGGTCTTGTTATCTTAAGAGATGGACTGAAAGTAAACTTATCTTTGTAGACACACCACTGTCATTATGGCTTGAATAAAATAGTAACCTATGATCCTAATAAATTATATTCGTCATAAATAATTTGTGAAATGTGAACTTTGTTGTTTCTATTTTTATACGTATTTATTAATTATATTTCTTGATCAAATACAGTTTATGATTTACTCTATCATTTTTTATGAAAGGTTAAAAATCTATTTTAATTAAAAATAGCATTTTGGGGATGAAAAATTGGTGTGAAGCATAATGGTTAAAAAAAATAATTGTAAAGAACTATTTATGAGTTCCTGGTGTCTATTCAAACAAAACTGTCTACAAAAACAACCCAAAAATTTTACAAGGAATAAAAACACTATGGCTGCAGATCTATTTGTGAATCAGTAACTGGACTTATGAAAATAAAGAAAAAAGGGGATGATCCTGAATTTAGCTTACATTAATCAATCAATAGACAAAAATTTTTGACCTCTGAATTGGAGATACTGAAAAAAACAAATAGATGACATTTGTGACAGTTTTAATTTTTGAAAAAAATTATGGAACTTGGCCTTTTGATGATGAAGCTATTTTTTTTATCAAAATTAATATTAAAAGCAAAATTTATTTATAAATATAAATAGTTTTAAAAACACTGTAGAAATTTTATCATATACTAGCAGCATGGCCCGGCGTTGCCCGTGCTTGATTCAAAATCATCGTTAACAACGACTCATACAGCAATCGCTATCATCACTTGACTTAAAATATTTTTGCCCTTCCTTGCCTTTAAAGGAGTGCCCTTTGCTGTGCTGATGTTGCTACATGCCTTACTTCTTGCCTATCTCACACTGCAAATTTTTTTCTAAGCTCTATACTAAACATTAAATGTGTTACGAAAAAAAAAAAACTAAACAAATGAACACAAAACAATCAGCTTTAAAAAGGACTCGTAACTGAAAAAAACGAATGAAAAAAAAAGAGTCTCATAAAACTCTACATTGTGTATATAAAAGGAAGAATGGCTCCTCTACCTCACCCCACACACACACACACACACAATAATAAAACTAAATAAAACAGAAAAACTGCAACCAGACAAGTTTAGGTACTTCTGGTTTTATCAAAATATAAAAATAAAAAACACGAAAAAGAACCCCTCCCAACAAAAAAACAAAAATGAAAAAACAATCAAATTGTACCTTTTCTTACATACCTAAGATTTTTTGTCAGGGGTGGGTGTGGGCATACTGCTGTCTTTAGTATTTCTTTTACTGTCAAATATTTTATTTCAGAAAGATAGTTTTGGTGTAAGCCCAGTAGACATTTAGACAACAAAGAATCTAGTGTTTAAAATTCTTAGTCTAAAATCTTGAAAGACAGTTCAGGATAAAAAATAATTTTCCTGCAGATATCCTATTATGCTGCAATTTTATTTTGTTCTAATAATGACACAGTCAGAAGAAAAAAATTCTGTTTTTTATGCAGAATCATTTACCCACCAGGTTTAAGAAATCATCTCTTCATTTTTTGGAAAATACAGCAAGGGTGTATGAGTTTGGTAGGGGAGGAACCCATAACCGATTGCTCTCCCTAGAAATATCAGGTAACAGGCAGAGAAGGGAAAGAGGCAGGAGGAAACAAAACAACATAGCTTCAGAAACCAACTACAAAACAGCTGGTGGCATGCAACCTGAACAAAATTCTCAAGGGTCTACTGATTGCTGACTTTCCAATCACTTTTATTGGCATGAGACAGCTGACAAAGACCCGGTTTTCAACAAGTTGCAGAGAGGCCTGTATCTAGACATACCAAGCTGCTCTGCTGCCACTGCTGAAAACAGATGTAACTAGTTTTGACAGACATTTCAGCATGCGATTAAGAACCTCTTTTGTGGCTGTACTGATGCACGTTTGCCACATTTTTAAAAGACATGAATTATTAAATCTGGCTGTTAAATGATTGTGCATAGCTGAATACCAGAATAACAACATAAGAGTAATTCTCATATATGACAAGGAATGCTAGGCAATTTCCTCACAAATGAAGAAGAGACTTGTGAAAAGAGATTTGTTTCTACAGAAGGATGCTGAGAATACCACATATGGAATATGTGAGCAATGAGTTAAGCTTTCAGGAAAAATAAAAAGGAGACTTAGGATCAGAAAGAGTGCTGTGTAAATGGATAGCAGAACAGGAAGCAGGAGGGGTAGTAAGGAGTGAAACATTTCTTAGAGCTACAAATCAAAAGAAGTTGTGGGGAGACATGATCACCCACATTCTGATGGCACATTAAAGCTGATACATTCTGAATTGATGCAACCAATTGTTTCAGAGAGAAGTAACTTATGGCTGAATAACTCAGGCACAAGTCTGAAGGATAAATTACTAATTTGTATTTAAAAACAAGTGAGAGACCAATGACACAATGATTGACAATACATATTTATAGTAAAATTATCAACCAATACATTTATCAGT
>CAHIKZ030001793.1:402500-405000 GCA_903632075.3 Acanthosepion pharaonis | reverse complement strand
ATAATCTTTGTTTGAGCTCTGAATACTGCACAAGCCTTACTCCTTGGTCACTATATATATATATATATATATATATATATATATATATATATATATATATATAAGTATAAGTGTATGTGTGTGTGTGTAACGAATCCACAGCCGCAATTTTCGACGGATTTGCACCAACATTTACATGCACATGCGGGAAGGCCAAGACCGACATTGCATTTCCCAACTCCCATCGATAGTGGAAAAAATCAATTTTTCATGCTTCTACAGCAGTTTTCATGAAGTTTGCAACCATTTTGTACTGGGCAGAGTGAGAGACAATAGCTGGCTGCCAAGAATAGGCAGGAAGATTCTATGGGCCAGCGTGAGAGCCAACAGCTGGCTGACACGAATATTAACTAGCATGCAAAAAAAAGTGGGAAAAATTTTAATCTGGATGACACTTTACTCCAATTGGCTCATTCGCTTGCTTAAACTCAACGTTGATTCTGATTCCGGAGAACTGGGTTGGATGTGAACAAGTATTTGTTGTTAACATTCTTTTTTCATTCGGTTTTTCCAGTTACGAGTCCTTTTTTAAAACTGATCGTTTTGTGATCATTTTTTTATTTCTTTTTTCGTAACAGATTTAATGTTTAGTATAGAGCTTAGAAAAAAATCGCAGTGTGAGATAGGCAAGACGTAAGGCATGTAGCAACATCAGCACGGCAAAGGCATTTCTTTAAATACAAGGAAGGGCAAAAAAAATTTAACTCAAGTGATAGCGATTGATGTATGTGTCGTACGATTTTTGAAACAAGCACGGGCAACGCCGGGCCATGCTGCTAGTATATATATATCTTTTCTCCGTTTATAAATAAATTATTTTTGTAGATTTAATTTATTTAAGCCCATTTTTTTAATAAACAGTATTAATTACATTGACGGGCCTGAATGTTGGAGAAATTACGTAGGAAATATATGCTTCTACAACAGGATTCGAACGTGCGACCCAAATGAGAACCATCAGTTGGTCAGATGTGCTTACTCGAACGATCATATCTGCTCTTGAAACACACCTTAACGAAATTTTAATCAAGATATTATGAAATGTTGTGTCTTTGTAATTATCTCCATATGTTTCCGTTTATACGTTAGTTTTATTGATATAATTTATTTAAGTAAATCTTTTTTTGCATTTTAATTCTAAATAGTATTAATTAAAATTACGGGCTTGAATGTTCAAGAAATTTCGTTGAAATTATGTGCTTCTACAACAGGAATCGAACATGTAATACACACTCACGCGCGCGCACACACATATATATATATTACTTCAATTGACGCTGGACATTGGTGTTTGAGATATCCACACGATTTTTTTTTTTTTAAATTTACGGCTCTTTTCTTCGAGTGCACATCACAATATAAGAAATACAACTTGTTTGAAAGGAAATAATAATTATTTTAATTTTTTCAAAGACATTCTTTCATTGAATTGCTTAAAGTAATAAAAATTCAGATTTTGTAATAAATCCATTAAATTTTAATTAATATATATTATATATATATATATATATATATTTTATATATATATATATATATATATATATATATGGGGCATGTGTGTAAGCTTAAACATTTCCAATACAGATTTTTGTTTTTTAATAAAATTTTTTTTTTCATAATGTTCAAGCTATTTCTTCTTAGAAGATTCACAATTACGTTTCCTTTATTCGATTGAAATCTAAGCAGACAAAGAATCATCGATCCAAATATTTCCTTTTCTGATTTACATGATGAATCTATTTTTCAATAAAGCCCCTCATTTTTGGGGTCACAACTGAATTTTCTACGCTTACTATACTTGTCAAAATTTCATGTAATTTCTAACATCATTTTTAAAAAATTAATTTGAAATTTATTCATTGATTATAAATATATATGTTTTGACGAAGTTTCAAGAGGAAACAGATTTCTCAAAAAAAATGGGAGAGACAGAGAGAGAGAGAGAGATAGAGAGACGGAGAGAGCTAGACTAATGTCTTGTGGAGGAAAGATATTTGAACATAATTGGGCAATGCAGAAAACATATACATAATTTTGTCTTAGAGATATAATAGCATTAAGCATAAACTGAAACACATTGTCATTTAAAACCCTTAGTTCTGATCAAAAACGAACGTTACAGGCTGTTTTTCATTCGTCAATAACAAAATCCATTAATTGTCATTGTCGAAAGAATAATTTGCAAAACCTAGGACCAAACATCGGAAAAAAAATCTACGCGATGGATGAAAACGTACGACGTTTTATAAAATGGCACCATGTATTATAAAATGGCACCGTGTATTATAAAATGTTACAGCGTATTATAAAATGGTACATTGTTTAATAAATATGGTACAGCATATTATAAAATGGTACAGCATATTATAAAATTGTACAGCGATTTATAATATAGTACAGCGTATTATAAAATGGCATAGTGTATTATAAAATGGCACAGCGTATTATAAAATTGCACAGT
>CAHIKZ030001793.1:300000-397500 GCA_903632075.3 Acanthosepion pharaonis | reverse complement strand
CTTATTAGCTTTATTGCCTTGCTTAGGGGGAAATGATTGTAAAACAATACACAAAAAGGAATACATAAAATGCAGTTGCATACGATAGACCAAAAATGTTGGGTGCACCTTGTACCTATGTTCCTCAATCTTTCTTAACTTTGTCGAAACTTTGAAATTGTTTTGTATGTATCAAATGAAACACACACACACACACACACATATATATATATATATATATATATATATATATATATATATATATATATATGTGTGTGTGTGTGTGTGTGTGTGTGTGTGTGTGGTTGAATTTAGAGAGCCAGACAAACCTATCAAGGTTACAGAAACGGATCGTCAGGGAAGGCCGGCTTCCCTGACGATCCGCTTAGGTGAAACCTTTGTAGGTTTTTCTGGCTCTCGAGGTTCAAATAGGTCTGCTCTACTCATTGTATTGAGCACTTTATTTAGTTGTTTTGGATACTCGCATCGGGGTTTTTTTTCTTTGTGTCTTGAACTCGTATACTGGACGATTATTTTCAGTTAACGTACTTGTTCTTGGTTATTTCCTTTTTATATCTTTTTTCCCCCTTTGTATTGGGTTGTTTATTTGCAAATCAATATACCAAAGTTTTTCCGAGCGAGTACAGTTTCTTATACTTATAAGATATCTATTAAGTAGATATATATATATATATATATATATATATATATATATATATATATATATACTTGACTCTCCCGTCGAATTCGACATATGAGGCCCAAGCAGATCAATTCCTAGGGAACCGACAGTCCAACACCATACATGAGATTTGAATATAGAGGATAAGTTTTTGTGCAGAGCCATCCAAACAGCCGAATAACGAGACCTGGTGCACTATGTGCTACAAGGTCCCCAAACGACCCTCCGCAGGTTTTAAATTCAGAGTTGTCTATCTAATAGACCAGTTGTCAACCAAGGCTATAGAACGCAGCCTGTCCTGCTATTTACTCATCGCTGTAAGGAGGAGAAGAAGAGGATTCATACCGTTTCCAAACGGCGTTAGCACGTAAATGAATGTAATGGATTCGACTGGAATTCATTCTCGGCTCTCCGAGATGTTATACATTATTCCACCGTGATTCTTTTAGGAATATAAAATTAAAGAATATTTACTCAAGTCTATTTCTTGCGGAATGCCTATTGACATCTTACAGGTCGATAGGTGTTCTGTATTGCTTTTCAACCGTAGTGCTTTTTTCTTACAGTGCTTTTCAACCGTGGAACTCTGGATGTGTAATTAGTAATTTCCATGTATTATTTGGTTTAATTAAATATTTAACCGAATTTTTCAAGAACTCCAATCTGTTTAGACAGAGAATAAAGTAACATTTAAAAACCGCCATTTTTTTTATTTTAATCCGCCTCATGAATATTAGCTTACAAGTTAGATTGGGCAAAATGATTGTATGCAGTATTGGATTTGTTTCGTTAATATTATTAATGACTTTATGACAGACACTTCAAGAAGAGAACATCTCCCAAGTTACAAGTAAGCTAGTAAATAAGAAATGTAAAACTTCATCTTTATGAGATTCTTCGAAATCCAGAGCGTAGCCCGAAAATCTTTAGCGTGTAGCCTTAAGCAAATCCAAAATAATAAAGTAAGTAATATGTATTCCGTACAATGCGGAATATCCTATCGAAACACGGAGACACGCAATAGAGTGAATAAATATTCAGATATTCTTTGTAATTTTGAGAAGCCTCATAACCATTGCCTACGGGAATGGAGGACGCAATGAAATCAGATATAGTGAAAGGTATATAAAATAGAAAAGATTACTACGAAGAGCGTTACTATATTTCTAGTTGGATGAAACAGAAATATCGTCTGTAAATATATATCGGGGAATCTATTACTCAGATATTTCCAGCATACATGGCTAACGGAAAAATCGATTGAGTTTAAACTTCAAGTCCGAAAAAAAATGTGAAAAGTATCTTTTTTCATTTGACACCCGCTATTACTATGAACTCCGAACTTTGCGCCCTCGACAATGTTTATTGTCTTAATATTCGTTGATAAAAATCTTAATAAAACGCAAACATCAGAAAATGAATTTAAACATGTTCTTTCTTCTTGAGAATTGTCAACTAAAAAATAAAACCCTATTTATTCATTTGATTGTTTATATATAAGAACATATTAATACTTAAAAAAGCGAATCAACTAACACAATGCAATATTTTGTATTTAAAAATTAATAAAAAAATGAATATCAATATTTTTATTCATAAATTTATAAAAAAGTAATTTGAGAAAATAATGTATAATATGTTCATTTATTTTTCTTGTTCTGAACACAAAAATACTTTTTCTAAAATTAGGAATAAAAAACATAATTTCATATTTATTTCTAAAATGATATAGTAAATATTGCATTATTGTTAATTCACATACCTTTGCGATGTCACCAAACACTCGATGCCACATTTCTTATACTAAAGAATACTTGTTTTCACATTCGTAATGCTCGTTGTAGTAGAGACTTTGTAATCGCAGATACAATATAGTAACACTGTTGAACAATAGACGTCTTTGAATATCACTCGCGCAAATAGTACTTGCTCGATAATATTCGCTCGAAAAGTAATCACCCAATGGTAATCACTATAGTGATCAGTACAGAGAAATAGGGACAGTGAATAGTATAGAGAATAATGATCTATATATTAACAGAGGATTGTGTAGAAATAGTGATTAATTAGACGCCACGCTAATTCCCATTTATGCATTTTACTTGCCATCACGTGATCTACTTATTCAAAATAGGAACTCTGTGTTTGCCCTCTGGTGATCTATGTTCAAACTTCAGTGTCGGTAGCTACACGTTATTCCTGTATAACACATATTTTGATAATTTTTTTTATAGATTTTTAAATAAAAAAAATATTTCCTTATAAAATGATAAAATAGAATCTTTATAAAATGTCAATAATAAATATCCAATTGTGCTTGGTTCACACATTTCAAAAGACAAATTTCTGTAGATTAATAGCGGTGTCAAAGGAAGAACCGTTGGCACAACTTTTTCTCTTCTTTTTTTCTGCTGGTACAAATATTAAACATTGACGAATCCTGTTTTATTTTGATTTTAGTGGGTTCGCATAGAGTTCTCAATATTTTTGTTTTAATTTTTCAAAGCCTGATATAAATGCACTTCGATATGTTTGGGTTTTAGTAGAATTCTAATCATCGCTTGTTATAACAAACTTTGCCGAGAGAATCTAAGTCGTAAAATGTTGTAGCAGTTTCTACATACAATAATTTAACCACCTTTTTTTTGGCGGGCAAAACGTTTAAACTTTACCGAAAAGTTTATATATATATATTACAGCATGATGTGGATGTTTATACTTTCGAAAGTAAATTTCTTGTAGGATCCACCGAAAAGGAAAAATGTCACAGCGACTGTACTGAAAACTAAAGGGCAAGCTTTGTTCGACGCTAAGAATATATCCAGGTTATTTCCATCTGATTCGTGAATTATTGATTCTTTTTAGAATTTCTAACGAACCGATTTGCAGTTATCTATAATAGAGTCATCACCCGGACTTTTCAAGTCGCCATTGATTTTTTTTTTATTTTACACGTTTCCTGGAATATTTACGTGTTGCAAAAAAACAATTGTATTTTATACCTAAGATTAAATGAAGCGCTTTTTTCCCCAGAACAAATGCCCGTGTATTATCACGGCAAGAGAAGATTATAATGAATTGATTCTATCATGATCCTTGCTAAATGGAAATACAATTTTACTGATACTCTCCGCTAATGGAAATTTATTTCATATAAACGATGTCAGACATTATTATGCAAGTCATATATCTCACAAACATGGTAGGAACAAATCAGTGTAGAAGATCTTTCAGTAGACATTTATATGCGCAATACATCGTGGGAGTTTCTGTTTTTAACATTTAACATAATTAGAAATGTAAACAAGGTAAAGGCTTATACTTAGCACCAGAAAGAGGCAGCTGAAGTTTCTGGGACACATAATGGTGACCAAGAGCCTGGAAAATCTGATACTCATGTACCGAATAGAGGGAAAGAGAGACAAGGGAAAGCAACGCGTGACATACCTGACGACCTTGAACAGGTGGATGATAGAACGCGGTTTGTGGGAGGAAGCAGAGGGAAGGAGCTTGCTGAGAGCTGCAAGGAATACAGGGAGGTAGAGAGCCATGATTGCCTACGTCCTAAAAAGATGCACATAAAAAGAAGAAAAGAAAGAGTAAAATTTGTGTTATGTCTTTTTGGCATTGAATGAATATAGCACAATCAAGAAGTAGAATGTCGTTAGGAGTAGACTTAGTTTTGCGGAAATAAGTTGTAGTCAGATAAGCTACTTCTCAAACTCTCTACTTTTCCTTCTTTCTACTGACGATTCTCTTTGTTATTTTATATGTATTTGGACGAGTCCAACACCTCTTCCGAAGAGGTGTTTTCATCTCCACAACAGTTTATTATAAATTCAACATATTTCTAACAAATAAATACCAAATATGTCGGTCACAGAAATAAATCTGTTTAACACAATATCACGTAAAAAATTAATTTCCTTATTTTACATCTTAATATGGGATTTTTGATATTCTAAATCTTCTTGAGATTTTTCAATTAAGAACTTTTTAATTTTTCTTGTTTCGATTTTAACATTATTTTCATTTTTATGCTTGCCAGATAGTTACCATTCGTAAGTACTTTTTTGAAACATAAAATAGATATTTTAATAACAATTTAACAAGAAGCGGAAAGACATCACAATCGAGATCACTGAATTCACTTAGGTGCTAATAACATTGGTAAATTATGAATCTATCTCCTCTTCCCAGTTATGGGTGAATAGCAGGACCGACTGACAATATATTTGGTTTTCAAACAGTCACAGTTAAAAGAAACTCTGATTTACCACCAGATGTGATCTTGTAGGTCCTAACTCTTTAGGCTATAGCTCGAAGAATGTAGCTTCAATAAACTAATCTACTTCGCATGTTGTCACGAAGAAAGGAGCTACTGCCCAGTTACTTGGAACTGCGAATTAATTTCTAGTAGTAGAATGATTCGAACAAAGAGAAGACTGAGGCACAGCAAAACCCTATGAAATATCTCTGATATCGGACCATTCGCCTATGTGTGTGTCACCTACAACAATTTAGAGAAATCATGTCAATTCAGACAAGGTAATAAAGCCACTAAGATGCGAGGGTTACTATACGTAAATCATATTGCTCAACTATTTGTAACGCCTCTCTGCCTCTATCTCCCTGGTATACATTTCAGCTCATGTGTTTGTGATTGAAATATTTATAATTGTTTTTCGGTGTATTTATTGTAGAATATTAGGTAATAACACAATTAATGATAATTATATTGTAATTCCTGTATATAAAGGTTGTGATGCTTCGAAAATATAGTATATCTAAAGAGATAGAATATATTGACAATTTCTTGTATGATGAGAAGACATATTCGAAATTTAATAAAATTTGTACAGAAATTGCGTGAACGGAAATTCTTTTTGTCGTTGTCGCCTAAGGTGTCAGAGACGAATGGCAAGAAATCACGTGTCTTGTCTCAGTGTTTGAATCGTTATACTAAACTCAACGAGTTCATTATTTCTTGTCGCTGCTCGAAGTTGGATTTGTTTTTTAAGTTAGCTTCTTCTAGCTTTTGAGTGGAATTGGAACTTTCCGATTCCTTAAACCGAGCCAAAATACCTTAATCCATCCTGCCACCATTTTTCTTTATTGAAGATTTGGCTAAAAGTATTTGTGCTATTATTGTAATTCAAAAATTGCAATTAGTTTAAATTAATCAGCTGTCTATAAGCAGTTTTAATTTTTCATATAAAATGTCAAGAAGGTAAAATAATTGTTAGATTTTCAAAATATTGTATTAACAATATCGACATTAATTAATTTATTATTTTATCTGACATGCATCCAGTTACAACTATTTAAAACTTATTCATATTTGAAATGCTAATATAGTTACTATTTTAGAATATAAATAACTTTAAATGAATATATGATTGATATAATGGTGGAACTAACAACAAGAATAAAAGCGATCATAAATGATTTAATTGAAATATCTGTCTATATTTCTGAGATGCCATACTATTTATACCATTTACATTATTCAGACTAATATCTGCATCGTTGTCGCCATATTTATTACAACGTTACGGCCGTGGTACGCTCCGGTCTTCTTCGGGTGGTTGGAATACCCGGTTAAGGCAGTGGAGAACTTTGAGAGGGGAATTAACAGGATATAAATGACAGCTGACATCCATTAAACATGGCACGTGGAACTAGAACAGTCTACCCCAGTGAGCGAAATAAAGGGTTCAGTTCGACATTCCAACCACCGGGAGAAGGCGGAGCGTACAACGGCCGAAACGTTGTCATAAATATGGCGACAAAGATGAGGACAACAGTCCGAATAATGTAAATAGTAAATTTCTTTTAATCTAACAACAAATACCTCATGATTCAAAAAATTTCAGATAATAATATAATAATAATGATAAACATCTTACTAATTAACCCTTAGTTGGGGAAAAAGAAATGGATTCATACATTTCCCTAGGGTATTTGCGGGTAAGTAAATATAACAAACTCGACGGGAATTGGAACACGGCTCCCAGATTCAGAGCCATTATCCATTACACACCCTGTCCATCCAAGTATACAGTACCAAGCGGTCACTCCAAATTCTCCACTGCCTTAACCAGGTATTGAACTCACACTCTATAGTCCTTGAAGACACATGGGAAAGTGGATAAAGTCGTTGCTTAGATCCGGTGACATGTCCCAAAGAGTGTGAGTTCAATACCCGGTTAAGGCAGTGGGTAACTTTGAGAGGGGAATTAACAGGAGATAACTGACAAGTGACATCCATTAAACATGGCACGTGGAACTAGAACAGTCTACCCCAGTGAGCAAAATAAAGGGTTCAGTTCGACATTCCAATCATCTGAAGAAGGCCGGAGTGTACAACGGCCGAAACCTTGGAATAAATATGGCGACAAAGATGAGGACAATAGTTCGAATAATATAAATAGTGAAATTTAATAAAAACACTGTTGATCAATTATTATTTAATGTTTAAAGAGAAATATAGTTATTCATCTCAGTCAAACAAGTACTACTTGTATACTAAAATTCACACAATATGATGCTTGTGAGAAAGTCAGTATAGATATTTGCTTCTAAAATGGATATGATATAAATGAAAGAGCGGTTATTAGAAAATGAACATTATTTGGATAAGTAGGTTACATAAGTATTGACACTTAAATTGAAGAAATTAACATCGTAATCCTTTGGAAGTTATCGATACGGGAGTCTGTTCCACAACGTCGTACTTCTTTCGAAAAAGCACCAGTGTTACTTTTTTTTTCATTCGAAATATAGAGGAAATAACGATGTTTAGACACCTTGGATGTAGCCTACATTTAACACATGGCACTAATGGAACTAAAATATCTAATCCATATTTAAAAATTATCCTGGAAATAGGAACAGACTTGCAAAATGTGGGTATGTAGTGGCGCAAGGAAGAATATGTTTTTTATCACAAGATTTTATAAACGATTTTAAACCCCGGGCTGTTAGTGAGATTTAATTTGATGCAAGCATGACATAATACATGTTTGTTGTATTTGCATCTTGTAATCATAAACCGAGGTAAAAAGGGTCATATATCACCTGAATGTACAGAATATGCAGGCCATTTTCTCAGGTATTTTATTATTGGAACATTTATTTGAGATCCACGTAGTCAGGAGTGTATTTGAAATTATACGTTCAATGAATGGCTATTCAATGACAGTACAAATTGGTCATTGGGAGTGGAGATGAAATCTTTTGCTTCTCATATTTACATAATTTTGGCAAGTACAGGGAAAATAATAGATTTTCTTATGTTGAAATAATGATAGAAGGTGTATATAAAAATGAATGTGGTGATGGTGAAACAAAGTAGAAAGATTTTAAAAACGCGTTTCGGCGATATGACGTGAGATAAGTTCAATTTTGTAGGTAGAATGCGTGTTCATCTGGAAATGTGAGATAGATTCTTTGCCTTATGTTTGACTTCGTCAGGTCGGAATGAAAGACAAAATATATGTCAGTACATTTGTAGTAATTCATCAGGATAAGAGAGGCTATAAATAAATTGAAATAATTTATCAGTATTATTTATATATATATATATATATATATATATATATATATATATATATATATATATTTTATATTCTACATTTATCTATATATATATATATATATATATATATATATATACGTGCCTCTTACTCTCTCTCTCTCTCTCTCTCTCTCTCTATATATATATATATATATATATATATATATATATATATATATATATATGTGCATTTATATGTGTGTGTGTACATATTCCAGACGGCATTGATATATTTATATACACTCAAATAGCTTCGGTAACGTATGAATCAATCTATTGTCTCACATCTATGGGTTGAATAGCAGGACAGAATGGGTTCTTTAGCTTTGTTTGTCAAACAGTCTACCGCAGAAAGAAATGTGAAATTTCAGGTGTGACACTTAACTCACTACGTTATATATATCTATATCTATATATATTAATATATATGTGTGTGTGTATGTGTGTGTGCGTGCGTGTTTTTGTGGACATAGAACGTGTATGTACCTATATGTATACATGCATGTTACAGCATAATATATTTTTTAAAAAATCCACATTACGACCAAAAACGTTTGCGGTTTCTCTCTTATTTTTATTATATACACTTTTCTTTCGTTGGAACTATTATAACCTCGTCCTTGATATATATATATATATATATATATATATATATATATATATATATATATATATATATATATATATGCATCTATATATATGTATATATATGCATCTATATATATATACAAATGCATATATATATTTATATGTATACACACACACACACATACATATATATATATCTCAATGTTTTTTGTTCTTAGTGAAACGTTTTCTCTCATGATAAGACGGTTATAGTGTTTCATTGTCTAAAGTTGTGATCTGTTGAAGCATTCTAACTGTCCTTTCATTTAGCCGCATTATATGTATGTAAGAAACCATACTTCTAAATGTCCTTTTATTTTTTTTCATTGCATTTGAATGCGTATCAGTTTATGTGGGGACATATGAAAATGGCCTGCCCGTTGACGTTTCTTGTCAATTAAGTATCGCTAGACATCTCTCCCAGTCTCGACCATATAAACAATATCGACTTCTGTATCCATTGTCAACTTAGACAATAAAATTGTAGCGGGGATATAGAAATCACAGATTTTTTTATTTGTATTTATATCTCTGTATTTTTATGAACTCTGTACAATTAAGCTGCAATGTTGTTTTCTCCCTAAAGGTTGGGATTATAACAAATATATGATGAATACTTCATACGAATAATCCCTTGTCAAGTTTCAATATATTTTGTTCTCATATTCCTGTCGGCCTCAAATGTGAATAAAACACTGGCTACAAATGTCAATGTCCTGGCATCTAATCTTGGTGTCTATTCTACAGAGAAAACCCGAAACGAAAAAAATCAGAATCGCCATACAAATCCAACTATTAAGTCTTTTTATGGCTCAAGGATATTCTTGATTAAAAGTCACTTCCATACGATATTTTTTAATCGACTCTATTTGTTTGGGACTCAATACTTCATAGATGCTTCGATGTCATGCGACAAAAATATAGAAATAATGCGGTAAAAACAGACATCAGACACTGATATACAAAATGGAAGGGGCTTTGAAAAACGGAGTGGATCGTTTCATAGAAGGTAAAGAACAACTATGTGAAAGTAGTAGTAAATATTGAAAGAGAAGCGTGGGATTGAAGAAATACAAAAATGGAAATGATATTGAGGTTTAAGAAGACGGATAGAAAATGTTGAGAGGCGAGAATAATAAAGAAGGGAATATGAATTACAAATTAAAAGGAAACTTAGGAAAAAGATTATAACAAAGCAAAAACATCAAAACGAGGCTACAAAACATTCGAGAATATAAAAAAAAAATATATGGAACTGGACAAGTTTCCTTTCAGAAAAGGGAAAACCGAAATAAAAAAGAGTTATAAAAATGGTGTGTTAAAAATATAGTCGAAAAGAATCGCGAAAATCTTTGAAATTAATTGACGACGATGACGAGAGTAAAGGGAGAAATTGGTAAACATACTGTTAAAAGAAGGCTGCTTATAGGAAATAATATTCCATGAAAAAGGAATCAGAATTTCGGACAGGATTTCCACATGAAATTAAAATAAACCTTGAGAAACAAAAACAAAAAAAATTAAAATAAAACTCTGAAAATAAATGGTTGATTGATTGATTCGTTTTCTACGGTTTATCAACTCTTTTCAGGTTATTTAAAGACAGAAAACATTATACATTGCAATAAATTTTTTGGTGTGAATGATAATGTTAGCGTAATACAAGTCCTACTAATTAACCCATAGCTGAGGAGAGAATAGATGGAAATACAACTTTCGCAAGGGTATTAGTTTAAGAGTTCCGAGTATGACCAAAAAATATATTTCTCTATAATGGTCAGTGGAAATCTATTGATAAAAAGCGGGAAAATTTACGAACGTGAAGGAAACTATAATCCCCATCAGATATGAATGTTGTTTGTGTCTGGAGATGATGATAAAAATGAAATGGTGAAACAGTGAGAGACAAAAATAAATTGCTCAAAGTCGAAGCGTGGCAAAGAGATAAAAGACCAAACAGACGATGATGCAGATAATGATGACTATGATGATAAAATCTCGTTGAGCAAATAAATGGAAAATGAAAAATTATGAAAATAAAGAAAAAAAAACATATGAGTGAAAGCATAGTAAGAAAAGTAGAGCTGATGATTGTGTTACAGGAAATGGAGAAGAACGAAATAAAGAAAGATGAGATGGATGACTAAGAGGAAGAAGAGAAATAAAACAATAGCTTATAAAACAAACCTGGCCATAATAAATAAATACAAACCTATATCATCCAGATCAAAATCTCCACTTTTGAACTTAGTGAACCAATTACGAATATCATATTCAACGATGACAACATGTTCATAGACAGTACATATCTGTTTTTACTGTGTGTACAACATGTTTTTGTTTTTGAAATAAAATAACATCAAAGGAGAAAAATGCATTTCATTTTCCTCCATTTTTGTTTAAATGTAATAACATTTAACATTTAAAATCCACTAAAATCGTTCTGGAAGAGAAAAGAGCCTTAGAGCGTAACTTTTGCGATTATATGCCACGTACTCCAGTCACGTCTGAAATGAAACAAAGTTCTCAAAGACCACTGCTAGGAATATTTGTTGCGATGTAATATAAAACATTTTCTTTTCAGTAAACATTGTTTTTTAGCAAACTTCGTGTTGTATTGATTGGCATAGATATGGAACGATTTGTCGAAATAAATACGAGACAAAACTAAATCAGTTGCAGTTGTTTATTGAGGTGTCTTATTATCGTTTGGATTCCAGTGAGATCATCCTTATTAACATAAATATACCGATCGCACCGATGATGCATTTTAGCGCCATAACGGAGATACTAAAAAAAAAATAAAACATTGTTATGACAACTGAAATAACGCATTTTAGGATATAAAAGGATGAATGCATACCTATTTCAGCAGGGCCTATTAAAGTTAAGAATAGTATTAGTATATTAAAGAATAGAAGATGAGATTTCTCAATAATATAAATTAGTAGATTTTAAGATAAAACAAAACATCCCAAAAATTAAAATATCATAAGTGGTTATAGTAATAAACCATATATTATCGATATATTGTTACGATATTTCCTTTTATAGTAACGAGTGTAATAATCAAACAATATAATAATTATCAATGCGTATTTATTACATATTTTCTGTACAATTATTTCTATATTTTTGTATCATCTGTAGTGGGAAGAGTACTAAAATAACTAAATTGATAATTTTAACTTGAGGCATTATTGAAGTCATGATGGATATCATTATCTGTAGTGTCACATAAAGTCCGAATCCTAGACGAGTGTCCCCATAACAGACATACCATGTGGACGTGTAACTGTAAGTAGGTCTTTCTTAAATTTAATACAGTAATATTGACCCCTGCTGTCGCCACTCACTTAAATTCTACGAGTAGACGTCTGCATCTTCCATAAATGCGTCAACGTTCTTATTAAGTTCTCTAAAATAGATTACGAGGCGCACAGTATTCTTAACTTGGACCACTGCCATTAACGAAATCTGGTCGTTGCTTGGGCCGAGTTCTTTATCATGTATGCTAGAAGCCATCCATTACCGAACAACAGTTTCAATGGTTGGTCGTATTCTCCCCTAAATGGTTTTAGGAAATAAATACTCCAATATTCTGTTCTTTAGGTCGTCTGGCGATCGAACGTTTCTCCACTTCCTAAAATGCGGTCCACACACACTTCTACCGCTCGAAGTCGATGTAGAAATCGGACCCGTCAATTTTGGGTGACTCGCACGGAGGTACCTCATCCGTGATGAAGCACACATTACCTGTTCGATTAATGCATACTCCGTCCACTGAGTTGATGGTGTCTCTCGGCAACAGTTGTTCGAAATCAATAAGATTTCCATTCAGGACCAACATAACCAGATGCATACTACTCATTCTTAGTTGAACTCTGCCAACTCCATAAGACCTCAAGGATTCCCTGTCCGCTGTGATCGCCTTAATCTCTCTCTTCCGCCAAAGACAAAAAGCTTACCTGCCAATGAGCGTGAGAGACCGGCATGTGCCCACCAACGTTACGGTTATGCACATATCATGAACTTTTTTGTAGGAGAAAACTGACGCTGAAGTTTTGTCCCTTAATCTGTTTCCCCAGCAATTTCGTGCCAAGTAGCCTAAGCGGTCGTGTTGAGAGTATGGCAAATGTACATGTTTCTTCCGACCCCGATAACTGCTCGTCTCCTTGCTGACGCAGGCAGTCTCTCGCCAGTTAATTCTGCCCATCACAGCATGTTTGTAAATTTTCTGGGCGATTTACTGTACGGCCTCATTCTCTATTTTTGTACGCTGTCTGTGCAGTAATTGCCACTGATTAAACTGGCGAAGTTTCGTCTTTTGTGGTCACCCTGGCCTTAGCTAGTATTTACTTTAGAGCCACTGTCATCATGAGGGGAGATGTGCGATTCAGCTTTATAACATTTGTAGGATTCCCAGCCATGAATGTTCACTCAAGAGCTCGCTCAGGTATGATATCGAATAACTGCGGTGTTTTCCGCAATTCTACCAGATACAAAATCGCCGTCTCGTTTTCGTGCAAGCGTTCCATAGCAAACCGTTCCTACACTATAAAGGAGTCCGGTGTAAACGCTTCTAGGAGGTATGCTTTATCCAACCCACATCAGGTCGCGCTTCGTCACTTAGCGGTTGATATACCGTAAATATGCCATCAGTAAATCGTAACGAAATGCATCGGTTTACTCTTTTCACCTGAAAAACACCCACACACTAGTTCATCTTTCTCAATCCGTAAGACTACCGATAGTTCTGTACCCGACCGTTAAATTCCGGGATGAGTTTGATGTTGTGACCTTTGTCCTCGATCTGATAGCCTAAATAACTGGTAGCAAACCGTTTTCATTACACAAAGGCGTAAGATCCGATAGTAACATGTCCACTCGCCCACCTCGTCGGTTTCTTTCCATCCTATTCTTCACTGCCATTGATTTTATATGCTTTGGAAGGCAAGCGCACTAATCTGTGGCCAGCACATTCTGATTATCCCATCAACCCTGCAGGTTGCACATATGGGTTATTCCATCAACCCTGTAGCCAGCACATTTCTTTGTAAAGAAGAGACAGTTGCATCAACAAGAGCATTTTGATCTGATCTGAATTGTTTGATTAACGGAATTTGGGTTATTTAATGCCGACATTTAATTTTCATGGAAGCTTTGAAGTAATAAAAAATATGTGATTCTGCTTTCACAATTTGAATACATAGTAGACGATACACAGCTCTTTGTATGGACATGATTACTTGAAGCTGAGTTATGTTATGTATGTTATGTTGTAGTTTTGTTGAATTTATATTTTCGAAATACAGGTTGATTTCTTCCATAATTTCTTGGATAATGCCACGAAAGTTCTTTTATATTGTTTTTTTTGACTGATTTTATTTAGCGGCATATCAACACCTCCATGAGTTATTTAAAACCCAAATCTAAATATGTTGAACAGCATTTTATGCCTCCAAATACATACATTTTGAACGCATTTGTATTCCTACAGCTCCTGATAAAACATCGTTGGACATGTTACTAAATATGTATCGTTGGTAAAAATGAAATGATGGTAAACTTATACTTTCGCAGTGTTTTGTTTGGGTGTTCATTATTTGCCCGTATCATGGAGCCTAACAGGTGCTACCACCCCGTGTCAAGGTGGAACTGATAAATACACTAATTAAGAGGTAGTCCCAGCGCAAAAGCACATCCTCAGTCTTTTCAAAACTGAGTGGACTTCTTCTGCACGGTAACCTACTTAGGTAAATAGTTGCCTGAATATTAATTCGTAATAAAACAAATCTTACTCAAAATTATTTGAGAGCCAAGATCAGCCACGACCTGAATGAACACTATATATAGAAGAAGGGGATCATGCTCTTGAATAAGTATCTAAAGAGAGAATTAGGGTTTCATGCCTGAGAACTAATGTGAAATGATATTAAATGATTAGACCTAAATTGGAACTCAAATCACTCAATCCAGTGCTAGAGCCGGTAACCGTTACACTTCCCGCACATTTATAATAATTATACCAATAACATTAATATTTGCTCTACCTATTACAACATGGAATTATGCACTATCACTGTAAAATATTCTGTGTTAATTGTTTTGATAAAAGAAAATTAATTCGAGTATGAATGGCGACGAAGATAGCAGCCAGTGACGATATTAAGGTTATTGAATATTAATTAGTTTAGTAATTTTAACGTGAGCCTTATTAATGTTAACATTTAAAGTGATTAGCGTCCAGCTTCGGATTTCAAGAGTAATTCATATGATTAATTGAATGTATTGAACTTAAATATCAGATAAACTACGCGAATATAAAAACGATATCCTGTAAGAGGACAGAATATATCACATAATAATATATTTAATGACACAATCTTATGATTTCTTTCATTTTTGAACAAATGTTTTTAAAGCTAATGTCAGTCAGGAATACGAAGAGAAATCAAGGGGGGAGAGAGAGAGAGAGAGAATAATAACAGAAAAGGTACTGTCATTTGGGTTGAAAAATGCCAGTCTGTACTGGCGTTCCTACTTGAAGAATGAAAAAAATACAATCAATACAACAAAAGAAATAAAATCAATACAACAAAAAAAATACAATGTTACATTGATAAAAGTTGTCTCATTAATTAAAGGGTGGTGAAAAACGTGAAAATCATCAGCTTAATGACAACTTGTTGAATTCTAATATTAACGTTAAAATCTATCGCCTATATATATAAAATTTCTGTGACTGTTAGTTCGTCTGTCCGTCACACCGTCTAAAATAACCAACGAGAGAAACGAAATTCCCGGGAAAAGTGCAAACACGTTAGGGGGTACAAAAAACAGTTGATTGAAATAGGGTGCGTAGCTGATGACAATAATTTTCTTTATTATTTTTTGGAAAATTTAAAGTTTTATCATTTAACATAAAAATACTTCCACTACTAAAAAAAAACAAAAAAACAATTTAATTAACAGTATTAACCCTTCCGCTGTTAACTACGGAGATCTTCATTTTTCTTATGTTGCTCCAGCTAGATAAGTACGGAAACCTCCGTTTTTTTGCATACCGCTGGTATGAGTGTCTCGTTGCGCAATCTATCGTAAAATCCCAAAGGACAATGCTTCAAAAGATATCATGTGTTTACCCATTACTAATCTGGTAAGTCATTCCCAGGTATATCCATGAAAATGGAATGTTGTAGAACACACTGGTTCCAGTTTTCTGTTTCATAAAATATGTAGGTTGAAATTTGGCATTTTCTTTCAAATGGCTGGCCGGATGGGGTCAGCCCTGGTCAAATGAGTAGCAGTGAAAGTGTTAAATGCAGTGTGGATTTCAAAGTGCTGTCGAGTGTTGCAAAAATATCTAGTATAATAAAAAAAGAACATATTGGATTTAAAAAAAATGTTGACAGATAAAAACCGTATATAGACGAGTATAGTGCGAGTTTTAATGATAAGTTGTTGACGCAAAAATAGGGGAAATACATTAGAAATTTTATGAAGAGCTAAAACATACATTTTCAATAATCGTCTGCACTATGCACAAGAATCTTTTCTGCAGGGTTTAAAATTTATCCCCTAAATATCGGGGCTCTCACGATACAATAAATCACCTTATAAAAGAGTATATACAATACAACGACTATTGTCCTCATCTTTGTCGCCATATTTATTACAACGTTTCAGCTGTTGTACGTTCTGACCTTCTTCAGGTGGTTGGAATGTAGAACTGAACCTTTATTTCGCTCACTGGGGTAGACTGTTCTAGTTCTATGCGCCATGTTTTTAATGGATGTCATTTATCAGTTATCTCCTGTTAATTTGCCTCTGAAAGTTCTCCGCTGCGTTAACCGGGTATTGAACTCACACTCTTTGGGTCCTGTCACGTGGAACTAGAACAGTCTACCTCAGTGAGCGAAATAAAGGGTTCAGTCCGAATTTCAACCACCTGAAGAAGGCCGGAGCGTACAACGGCTGAAAGTTTGTGATAAATATTTTGACACAGATGAGGACAATAGTCCGAATAATGTAAATAATGTACATAATACCACATCTCAGAAATATAGAGATACGATACAACGAATCTACTTTCCCAGAGAAACAATTTCGCAAGATGTTTCACTACTTCTATCTTCCACGGAAAATGTCCAGACGTCTACCATTATTTAGTGCCGCTATGACCGTTATAGCCAAGCTACATCTTGATGTGTCCACAGGACTGAGACATATTTATTTGATACGTAATAAACAAAACATTCCTCTCTGAAGAACAGCAACTTTCTTAAAAGTCTGCTGATCCTTTCATAGCAAAATAAAGTTAACCGCTTCAAGTCTTGGCAACATATCCTCTAACAATTCATTTTCTAATTCATCCTCTTACGTTTATATCACCTCATTCAATAATCCCCTCATTGAATGTGGTTTTTTTATTAGGTGAAATTTAAGGTTTTTTATTAGGTCAACTTTAAAAGAAATGGTAATATAGGCTTGCGTCGTAACGCAACGTTCCGGGTTCAATTCTCAGTAGGGGATTCGCACTGCTGATGAGTCCCAAATATAGGACGAAACGGCCGTCCAGTGCTTTCTGCATTCTGTTGGGGTTTCTTGATTTGATGAATTAATTATGAAAATTATATCACTTGTATATCCTTGCTTGAACCAGCTTCTAAAGATCTGGATGGAGTGGCTTGGTGATAGTTGTCGTGGCACAATCATATGGGTAAGGCAAACACGAATGTGACACTGCGGAATATATGAAAAGCAGCGCTATATCGAGTCTAATTCGTTACCGCTTCGTCACCGAGGCCCGTTGGTACTGTTCGTATGACTCTTGAGTTTTAGCGTAACGGTCCGCTTTCAATTCTCGGTACTGGTTGCGTACTGCCGTTGACTGAAAGGAAACAAAAAGACATATTTAATATCAGGATATACAGATAGACGGCACAAGCTACTTTGCGAGCTTGTGTAAATGGATGGTGAAAGAAGGTTTAGGAGAGAAAATAAAAAATACAAAATATATTAAGAGCTACAAAGTACCCAAAATTGTGGAAAGGCAGGATGGCTTACGTCCAGAAGAAACAGTCCGCATAAAAAAGGCTATACTTATTAAAAAAATATGACCATTTGTGTGTGTAAAGAATTATTACACAAACAAATGATGTACAAAGTAAATAATAGTTTATAAACCTACCCTGTTTATATATCCTGTGGCTTATTGTCGCCATATTATATTTCAATTTTGCGCATGCATGTTGTTTGTAGGGTCAGTTTGGCACTCTCTGTGAGAAAGAGAGCACCATGACGCAATTCACTCCGCCAGAAATTTGGAGACGCTATGCTGTACTGCTTGGCATCCACGCCGGAAGAACCAATACGGACATTTCAGAGTGTTTGGATATCAATCCGAGGAGAGGTCAGAGGATTCGGAAAGAGGGGTCAGTCTAATGTGATTACAAAAGCACGGCATATCAAAAAACGCACTCTGATAGTTCTGATATGAAATGAACTTCCAAATGTGTTGGCGAGGGCCTCAGACTCAGCACTCAGCCCCGCATTTAGTGACTTGAGGCGGCAATGCTGCCTTGGGTCAAGAGGGTGGCTGCTTGAAGTCAGTATATATGGCAACAGATATACTGACTTTGACTGTTTTGCAACACAAGCTGAAGAACCCAGTCATCAGACGATTTCTGCGACCACATCCCCCTTACATGTTGCGATTTCACTCCCCAGACTGCAAACCTCTTGATTATTATGTGTGGGGCGCAGTTGAGCGACAGACCAACATAGCTCCGTGTAACACCAAACATGAACAGAATGTAAAGATTATGGCAGCATTCACCAACTTAAACAAGAACGTTTGGAAGAGAGGGAAAAGTCGTGTCTGAAGCAAATGTCCATCATATTGAATAATTTTACTCTTTAGTATTTCCAGGTATTTTTGTCAATTTTTTAATAATATATCTTGTAAAATTAGTTGTCAGTAATATTTAAATATGTGCGTCTTCTAATCGACAATTTATGCACCGCAGCTCCCTCTCCCTCACGCTCTCTCTATCTCTCTAAAGATTGTGTTCAAGCATGTCTCAGGGTGTAGAATTTAGCTATTCAGCGTCCTCTTAAACCCACACACAAGCGTGAGCGCACACACAAATAAACACACACACATCTATATAAGATTATATTAAGAAATTATTAAAACTTTATGCATTTGCACGTAATCATAATGCAGTTGTCAACTGTTTTTTGGGAGATCAATTTTTATCCTCCTATCGGATAACCCAAGATTTTACATCCAGAATAGTTGTTATGAACATAATATTCCAACACAGACTAAACTCAGTGAGTGAAGGAAATGCTCATTCAGCCAAGATGAAATATTGAATAATCATCATTTATTGGGGAAGGGAAAAAACAGAAAAAAATGAAAAGCATGTTTATGAAGTGCTCGATTTCAAATGAAAAAATAGGGCCTCAGCAAATGTGTTTAATGCTAAAAGAAAATATTACTCGATATTACCGGATCCTCAATGTCCCTCATTATCAGAGCATGTCATTTACTTTATGTACAAAGTAAACACCATACTGCTTGGATTAAAATCAGGACGTAATCACACCAAGAGATTGGCTGCTGGAAGTCAATATATCTGGCAACAGATATGCGGGCTTTGATTGTTTTGCAACACAAGCAGAACAAGCCAGTCATCAGACGATTTCTGCGAGCCCCTCCTCACTTTACATCTTGCGATTTCACTCCCCAGACTGCAACCCTCTTGATTATTATGTGTGGGGCGCAGTTGAGCGAAAGACCAAAATAGCTCCATGTAACACCAAACATGAACAGAATGTAAAGATTATGGCAGCATTCACCAACTTAAATGAGGAGAACGTCTCGAAGAGATGGAAAAGTCGTGTTCGAAGCTAATGTCCATCATATTGAATAATTTTTCTCTTTAGTGTTTCCAGGTATTTTTGTCAATTTTTTAATAATATATCTGGTAAAATTTGTTGTCAGTATTTCCTAAACCTAGTTTTCTTTTGCAACACAAGTTCAAATAGTGTTTGGTTTATACCTTTGTGATACATTATATATTCAGAACAACTGCCTTTATCAGAAAACACGTTTTCGAAATCCATTTCTCTTGTAATCTGTCTCATTCACATTCTCCTGCCACTTTCGTTCGGAAAATTTCAAAATATTATTAAGCTTAAACTCCAGGGTGACATCTAACCATGTAGTACCTCACTTTTAAGACAAAGCTGCGGCCATTAGCGAAAGTTGGAGGCGTCCGCAAAAGGTGGAGTGCCGAGAAGGTTTGATCAATTTCTCCCACGTTAAAGCAGTTAAACCCATTTGCAAATGACCTTGCTTGACATTCTACATGTAGCGACGTAGAACCCCTGAAAATTTCACATACACATAGAATTATCAGGAAGATTCGTCTGTTAAAATACAATAAATTAATTTAAATTTATTTGAAATTTACATTATGATGCGCTTACGAAAATTAATCCTGATAAATATATAGAACAGGTACGAACTACACGTAAGTATGGAACGTTATAAAATCATGCCTTAGCAAAAAAGGTTGCCAATTAGTAAATAATTTTTCGTCTACATGACCACGTAGACCAGTTTGATCTCTATCATCTGGCAAATGACGATTGACTAGTTAAAGGTATGAAATGACATTAATATATTATTTTTGGTTTAATCTTACTCCTGTAAAGACGAAGTACGATGGAAGGTGTCTGTTGCTTTCTGGAGCGATAGAAAGAGAGATTATTATATCGCTTCAGGTGTTCTAACGCGTTCTCACATACAATTCCTGAAAGGTTTGCAAATAATATTTGAGTGCTTTCAGTATCTTATTAACATATGATAGGATCGCTACCCGAAAGTATATTTCAAATATTCGCTTTCAAAATAAAATATAAAATAATGTAGAAAAAAAAAAAGTAAAAATTATCTCAAACGATATTTTTTCTATTTATTATTTAAAGAGAAGAATAAGACGTTGTCGGTTCAGATAGAGTGACTGTACTTAAATACCTCACCCGGTATGTGTGGATACAAATCTGTGACTGGTGTATGTGTTAATATCTGTATTAGTTTTAGTTTAGACTGAATCAATTATTTAGATCTGGTCTACACACCGGAAGTTAAGATAAAGACAGAAAAAAACACTTTTTGAGAATAGAAGAAAAACAGTGAGCAGCAGAATTGAAACGATCGAAAGTGTCTCTTCTGATAATCTTATTGTAAAATCGTTAAAATCTACATATTATTATTATTATTATTATTATTATTATTATTATTATTATTATTTCATGTGATATCCTCTCCAGTACTTTGATGTTTCGGCCGGTTGATGATGATCGCATTTCAGCACAACACTTTCCCAAGGACCTGAGGTATTCCAAGCAGTATTACCAGCTGCGCGCTCCCAATAATATCACGTGCACTCCAAGGCGACCTGATTAGAGGAAAGATCCCGGGAAATACTCACGAATGTGCCGCTCACAAAAGGAACAACTTGAGCCGATGCTTTATATATTTCTCTGAATTGACCTGCCAGTACCTCTGTATTTTTTGCCTGCTCTGCCTTCACGATGTTCTCGTCCCAAAATACGTCAATGTCTATCGGAATAATTTCATAACTGCTCTTTTGCAAATGTGTAATATTTTAGAAATTTCTCTCCAAGAGCATCAAAGTAAAAATTTTCGTATCCCTCTTGAGCCTTACTTACTCATTCTTCTCTACTGACGGTGGTGAATACACGTGTCACTTCTCTAGGCCCTCGAAATGAAATTATCTACATCTTCCACAATGTATTTTAAGGGTCATTTTCCATATAGTAGTAGTAGTATATTATACTATTTGGATTTTTCGCACGTATTGTAAAACTATTCTATTAGTATTCTCCCTATGCCCGTATATATTCGGAATGCCAGTTGTCAATTATTCTGTTGAATTTCTTCTTTTTTGGGTTTCGTTTATTTACTGACTAAACTGAACATCAATATAGAGAATGGATTATTTAAAAAGCCAGATATTTAGTGACCTGATCAAATCTTAAACTTCTCAAAATGGACGGAAAGTCATTAACTGATAAAGCATTTCTGTTTTTGAGGTTTTCGAATATATATCTAATTCCATATTCTTGGAAGGTAAACAAACACTTGTTTGAAAAGAAACATGCAGTGAAATATTTGATACATGACACAATTCATCATTATTTTTCCTATAATATGCAAGAGACGTATAAAATCTTCTGACTATTTACAGACGATCACTTTTTGCTGCATGTAGATATCCTGTTTTGTCAGTGATTCTCAAGAGTGCAAAATATCAAGAATTTCTTCAGTGAATGAACCAAATAAAACAGATTTTTTATGCATGACTAACCTCAGATATGCAAAGGCATAGAAATAAAGTGAGCAGTTTTCATGACGATATATGAAAATATAGCTGTGCATTTTTCAAAATAAAATAAAAATGTCCTAACGTTAGCATCGCTTTACAATCAGTTCATGTATTTTTTATAGAACATATTTTACTGTTTTAATTTTATTTATTACAGTTTATTCAGTTGGGACCAAATTTTGTTGAAATTATATGGAATAAAGATTTAATTAAATAAAAGGAAATATTCAGCTTCTTATGATGTTTTGCCAAAAAAAAAAAACAAAACAAAAATAATGTCAGTGCAAAACTATACGCGACACGACTTTGTGTTTCTCTATAATGGATTTCTCAAGGAGGTTATGTTTGGATAACTGGTTGCCAATAATGTTCTCGTGCAGCAACGTCGTGAAATGTTTGAACACCATACAACAGGTGGTAGCTTTCTAAGCGTAGCTTATATGTAGCACAAGACCGAAAGCATGGGTCATCCAGTAAGAATCGACCTCACTATTCATTCTTAACTGATTTAGCGAGGTAAGCTTTCTAACCATTGCACCATGTCTAGCGCCTACTCCATACAACGGGTGGAGTCAAGATTTGTAAGTAATATTATTATAGAAACCTGTCGAGCAACCTTCGATAGTGGTGCTAACACAAGACTTCAAATCATCATAATCGAATGTTTGAGTGTACTTAATTTGTTTAAGTATCTATCATACCAGATCATCTGCAAATAAACGGCCATATCATGTTAAAACACCGGTCCTCGTTCGATGAAAATCGAGCAACGTTGAATCTAGCCAGTACATAGTTGGGTGACCACCATGGTTCTTTGTCGTGCGGGTGGTGCCATTGGTAACGGTTCAGAGTTGGAAATTAGACTGTTCGAGTTCCATTTACTGTCGGGTTCAGTATAAAGGGTGTTTCATTAAGACGGATCAAATTCAGCAGTCAATGAATCAGTGTGATTCCATGAGTGACATAACGAAAGTGACTCTTGATTATTTCATTAGCAATAGCAAGCCAACATGTTCTTAATGAATTTATCAAGATTAATGTGAATGATATGAACTTTGACGGACATCCTACCGCCCATTTTGCCGTAGTTCTTCACCAGGGGCTCAACAAGCTCTACATAATTTTTGGACTTGTGATTCTTCAGAAATGCCTGAAACACTGTGACAATATTTTACAACGCTGATTTCTTCGTCCTATTACTACTCGGAGAAATCATGGCAAACTATCATCTTCTTTATTTGTTATCCGACGAAGGAGAAACAATTGCTTGAGTGGCCATTTGGTCCCTCCACACAAATTAAATGGCTTTACTAATTACGTGGCCTTACTTTTCACTCTTTACTATGCTGCAAAAGATGAAAAATAAAAATATCAGTATTAGAATACAAATATATTTCACCCAGTGCTATTGAAAAAGTCTAAACAAATACATTTTTGATTTTAAAAAAAATTAAGAATCGTGCGCTGGTTCTGTAGCATTCTAACTTTTGATCACAATTAATGTAACAAATTCCACAAAAATACGGAAACTTGAATACAGAACATCCCTAATATTCAGAATAATTTGGGCTCTTCTCAGTGGTCAAGTTTAGAAAACAAACTTAATTATTTCGATATTAATTCACGATTTTCAAAACAATTTTCAATAACACTGGTTTAAAGAAATAAAAGTAAATCATATTTAAATTAAAAACTCCAAAACTTTTACACTTAAGAATCCCAAGATCAAAACAAGCAACAACTTCTATCTTAAATTCTACAGTAATGTTGCCGAGGTTGTACTGAAATTAGGTGCCCAGGGTTTGTTTCTTTCCACGGCAAGCATGTCGAGATATGCCTTGTAGGTGTTAAGCGTTGCCATAGAGTGCTTATTGACCCTTGTCTTGATAAATTCGCCACAGACAAAGCAAAATGCGTCTGGCAGTTACTTAGAAGATCTTGATGCAATCTTTGACGAATGCAATACTCAATGGCGACTTGTCTGCACTTGGACAGCTAGAAGTATGCTGGAATTTTGAGCTTACGTTCTCAGTAATTATAATGCAATCTATGTTGACAGAATTTTCTAGAAATTCTTGTAACTTTTAGAAAAAGTCACGAAAGTTCTAGAAAATTCTCCTTCAGCGCTGAATGTTTTTGAAATGTAATGTAAAATGGGTGATTTTCAAAACATCGATCACCAGGTTAAAAATCGAATTTTGAAATGAATAATAACCGTTTCTTTTTCTTTCTAGACAGAAGCAATTACTAAATAGAAATTATTGACTAAATAAAAACGGAGACAAAATTTTAATACACAGTTTTATTAATGGAAAGAAAAAATAATGTAGGTAGAAGAACAAATTTTCTCCAGACTTAGGCATCAGTACCAAAAACATATGATAACTCGTTTAATATATTTAGCTGTTACTCGGTAAAGGAATCTCAGACATCGTAAGGTAAATTCAATAATTCCTAAAATATACATAGAATCTTCGAATTTATATACTCGTTCATTTCGCTGACGGCAAAATGACGAAATTTCAAATCTAAGTTGCCCGTTTATTTAAAATACTACATTTATTAGAACATATATTCAGTTTAAATACAAAATAAATTATGAAGATATCATCAAAGAGGTTTATTGTCTCACGGAAATGGAAATTAATCTTAGAGGCGTAGACGTCGATTTCAATTTCATTCATATTTTGCATAGATCTTTTAATTCAATCGCTGACCTAAATATATATTTGAAAAATAATTGTTTTTATTATCGAATAATTTCCGAAAATTTCGATAAAATTTTATATTTAGCTGATATTTTTTGGGTTTAAATTATTTTTGTCTTGTCTACAAGTACTTTGGTAGGATTCTTTAGACTGCTTGAGAAATGAATTATTACAATCTCTTATTTCAAACTCAGAATGGATGTGTATACGTGTTGTTGTGTGTGTGTTTGCATGTCTGTGTATTTGTATGTTTCTGTGTATGTGTGTGCGAGCGCAAACGTGCGTAATGCCTTTCACATTCTTTTCTACATTTTCTTCGTCCAATTCTTCACACGTTATCCTTTTTTTGCTAAGTACCCTGTCCACATTTCCGCCACCCATTCGCACAAGGTCGTCAGATAAATAACTTCTTCTATCTGTCTTGCTTTTAATATGCCCAGAGAGGGTTATGTTTTCGAAACCTTCCTTCCTCGTTATGCATTTACGGAATTGCAGCTGTTTTAACCTAGGTTTTGATATTAAGTGTTCTTTCTATTTGTCATTCATATATCTTTGTTGCTTACTGGCACCTCCATGGAATTTTCAGTATCCTTCTCCAGAGCCACATTTCTGTTGTTTTAGTTTTTTCCTCGTCCTTGGAGAAACTGTTCAACATTCAATGCCATAGAAGAAGATGTGTGTTTCTAAATAATGTTATCCGTTTCTCAGCACCTAACTTATGTTTTGGAAGGTCTTTTCGCTAGTTCAGTGCATGTTCGGGTCTTAGTGTTGTATTTCCTATATAGTTAATCTCCTGCACATGTTTCATATTTATGTCTTCAATTCGTAACTCATATCTCGGAGTTTTTTTTTTTTTTTTTTTGATAGCCATAATTTCTGTATTCTTTTGGTTAGTGGTTAGTCCTTTTATCTTGCTTTCTCCTACCAGCCTGTCTAGGAGATGCTGTAGTTTCTTTTCCAAGTAACATATTGACACAATATCATCATTTTATGTTACATTGTTAAGATTACGCTTCCTGTTAATAAATTCTAGTAAGTTCTTCAGTTCCCTTAGGATGGCGAGGGTGTAAATTTTGAAAAATCTGGGTTGAAGGCACATTTTTTTTCAGTCCCCTTTTAATTTTGTACAGATTTGCTTCCTATCCATACGTAAGCGACTGGCTCTCAGTGTAAGCTCTGGATTGTTCTAACATTTTTTTCCAAATATATCTAGTTTAACTTGTTAAATGCTTTTTGCGTAATCTATAACAAATCTTGATACATAATGTGCATTCTTTTGCATGTGTATGGCTCACTCTAGCATTATTCTGCTCAGGAATATCGCATTTCTTGATCCGGTGTCATTGACAAAACTGCAGTCTTCTAGTCTTTTTTCTGGTTTTAATCTGTTTAGCGACTCCAGGTTCATTTCCTTAGTTTGACCATGTAAACTGATTGTATTATTCAGTTGGCATTCGGTTGTACCTGAAATCATCAGTGAAATCATCAATTAGTGAAATCATCTTCTCTGTAGCCGCTGTTGAATATTTCGTTTATTCATTCTGTGATCTTGTCGACACCGAAATCGTCTAAGCCTGAGAACATAATTGAGTCGATCCTATTTGTTAAGGCGTCCATCCCTTTTTAAACAAGTGGACAAGCCCAGTGTGTACTTGTACTGCTGCTGGTGAATACCCAGAACTGAGAAGGTGAGAGAGTGAGAGTGTGAGGTAACCGCTTTGTAGGAGTCACAATTGCGAGCACGTAGACTCAGAAGGAAGTCATACTTTGATACTGAATTTCCCAGACTATATATATATATATATATTATTATTGCTACTAAATGCATTTCTGGATCTACTAACCGTATTACCAATTGTATTATTATGTCAATACATTTACTTGCTATATTTCACTCCTGCGTTTGTCATTCATTTGAGACCGGATTTAATCCCGGAATCCACAAAAAATTGGCGACGATCGATTCGAACTTACACGGGAAAAACAAACAACAACAAAAAAAAATTCCCTCGCCGTCCACAGCGGATTGGCGATGAGCGATACGAATTCACACGAGAAGAAATAGAAAAGTCCTCCTCTCGTCCACAACAAATTGGCGACAAAGAGTTATGAGGATTAAAAATACGTAAAATTGAGTTATCATGGAAGACTTTTAAAATAGTTTGGTAGAACTGATAAAATACCAAAATGATCAACAATTACAACTGCATGAAAGAATGGAAGAAAATGGCAAATGGTGAACGGGCTACTTCTTAAACTAGACAATTTCTTTGACCTTGATATTATGAATTACAGGGGCATTTATATTGATGAGGTGACATTATTGGCCTAAAAATTGCGGAAACTTAGAGATACATGGGTTAGTGTTCAAGCGGGTGTTACGGACGCCTAGTTTTTCTTAGATAACTCTGTGGGGAAGGAGTAAATGAGAGTTAACTGGCGATCCAACGAGTATTGGTGTCATAATGATATAATGCTACGAAGATGGATTTATTGAAGTCCTCCGATATGTGGTTACACTTGTATATTTCGTTTATTACTTCTGTAATCTTGTCGATGGCGAATTCGTTTAAGGTTGAAAACATTTTTGTTGCGATTCTATCAGGCTGGTTCCGTTCATCTTCTTCAGTTACTTCATCTGTTTAATATTTCTGGCTCTTCTATATATTTTCCAACATAAGTTTCTCTCTCACACCGTGAAAATTTCCCTGACGCATTCGCTCCAAATTTGGAGTATTTTTTCTCATTTTTCTATTATAGATGATCCTTCCTTTGATTTCATAGACACTGTTCGTAGGCTCACCATTCATAATGTTAATTTTTTTTATTTTGTCACACATACTAGTGTTTTTTTTATTAATCCCCTAGTTTTCTGTGAACATTTCATTAATCCATTCTTTTTTAATCTACCTGCATTTTTTAAATTCTTGTATTTCATGTTTGCCATTATTTACATTCCTTGAGAATTTTTCCTCCTTTTCATCATCTCTAAAATTTCTTCTGTCATACATTCGTCCCTTTATTGTCGATTTTTCTTTCAGATCATCACGTTTGCCGATATCACTAACGTTTCTCTTAAAAAGTTCCATTTGATTTTATATTCTTGTTCAAGTTGTGTTTGTTTATAAATCAATTTTTGTATGCATTCTTAAAACATGGAGCCTCTAAGACAGAGGTCAGCAACCTTTTGTTATATGCCGACTTAGGGTTTTTAAAATCATTAGGTCTACCAACAGCATACGTATTTATATGCAATTCAATGTCAATATATCTATTCTACAATATATTCTAAATAGTAGTATATATTATATATACTATAGTATATATATATTAAATATCTTGTTTGCGTTGTAGTAGTTATTTATTCCGACTTCGTGATGTCATTTGCAGCTGCGTGCCATTGCAAATCTCTTGTTGTACTTACTCCTACTCCTGCATTGGCATTCTGCAGTTTCCCAAATTTTATTCCGTGGTACCAAACGAATGAAAGATGATCGCTCCCACAGTCAGTATTTGGGTATATTTTGCAGTGTAGAACTGCGTTTCTGAATTTTTTTATTAATAATTACATAAACAATCTAGTGCTTTCTTGTGGTCTTCACCATGACACAGGGATAAGAAGTGGATTAAAATGGCCCACGAACATGTATTTACTCACGGATAACCGACATACGCATATAAATTACATAGGCAAAATCCCACGCAGACTGCGACGAATAGAGAATTAACAACAGTATTATCGAATACATTTATTATATTTAATCTATAGAAGTTTGTAAATGCAAACATTTACCCTAAAATAAGCTTTGAAATTGATTTATATGAGTTATTACCAAATCCGAAAAATGTTCTAATTATTAAAAAAATATTCATAAATTTAAGTAAAGTCTCAGGGAACGCACCTGCATTTCCTAAGTATTGTGTAGAGTTATAGTGTCCGTAGGTTTACAGAAATTAAGTTAACTTGCGTATTAATGGTATGCTAATGACTACATTTTGTAACACTTATATTCTTTTTTTAACTAAATTAACTACATTAACAAATTCGTGTATATGAATGAATTGTCAAATTTTCCGACAACAATTTAGAAAAGAATATTAAAAATATTTATTATTTAATATACAAAGTAACGTCTTTTTTTCCTAGCTGAGGCGACGTAGTTCATTTGAGCGATCGTAACAAACACCAGGCATAATAACAACAAACATGGTTGTGCGGGAACATATTGCTTACAGGCTGGAACCAAAAACAATTCCTGAATTAACACAAACAATTTCTGACTGATTTAGAGAAATTCATATAGAAATGTTTCAAAAAGTTTGCTGATCGGTTTCAGCGTTGTATTGATATTGAAACGGAGTATTTTTAACACGTTAGATAATTTGGTAATTATAAAAAATGATATTGATTTAATCTGAAACTACTTATATATTTTCTTAAACTGTTGTGTTGAGCATAAATTTTCTTAAACTATATTAACTTATTCATGTTCATAAATGTTGACAGAAGAAATTTGGTTCTCGGACGTATCACATATCGAACAAGTCGGTTTTCAAGTCGAGATTAAAATGCTTCGGTTATCGAACAAAATGTCGGTTCTCGAAAAACATAGCGGAACTGAGTTAACCCGAACGGAATAATTTCTGAGTCGATCGCCGTGTTGTATATATTCGTGTGTTGTGCCGTGATTTTCTTTTCCAATTTTATTGTACTGTGATTTTCTTGTCTGAATTGATTCCTATTGGAAAAATAGTTTCGTTTTGCGAACACTTCGAGTTACGAACGGCCTTCAGGAACGATTCGTGAACAGTGGTTCTACTGTAATTAATTATTAATAAAAGTTAATAAATAAATAAAAAAATCAATACTTTTGCCGCGCCTTGTATATTCGGTGGTACATATTAAAGTCGACAAACTCAACACACAAATTGCATGGTTCGAATGGAATTAACTGGAAGTAAATAATATAAAACTCTTTCCGGAATTATGCAACTTATCTAAAAATAAAATAAAAAAAAAGTACCAGTGATTCCGAGGCATAACGATGGGACTGATGATTTTTCAAAACAGAGCGGTCATTTTTCTACACTTATAGAAGATAAAAACATAAGTTCGAAGATGAATGTTTTCTGAATCGGATGCCAATAAAAGTCACATTTCCATAGCCTCTATACTTCTCGGATCTGAATAAAAAATGTTAACAGTGTGAAGACCTTTACTGGAGCGAAATGTGGACTACATTTCTCCAGTGGTGAGTGCAAATTCCAAAAATTGATTCAATTTTTTTACTGTGATGCTCCAATCATTTTCTTTATGTTACTATTCTTCTTTTTTTAAATCGCCCAAAGAAAAGAGCAGAAAAGTCACGATATTTTCAAATGAAACAAGTTACCATCGTAGATGTCGTGAAAACGATCTGTCTTTAATACAGCGATATAAATTTGTATACCCTGGGCGATGAAAATAATGTCAAATATAGACGTAAAGAAAACCATCCAAGTAGCCGAAAAGATAAGTATCATTGGTTGAATAGCGGTAAGAAAAAAAAAAAAAATTCCATCATATTTCTATGGAAATATTACTGGATTTCTTTCAAACTGTCCTAAACTTGATCCTTCTTTTGAGGCGCAGATGAAAGATGTTTTGCCTTTTTGAATTTCACTAATGTCATCTCACATCGCTATTTTTGAATTCTAAATTCCTTCTCTTTATTCCTATTACTTTGTTTCTTTCTTCCATTTCTAAGTATTTTTTCTATATTTTTATTTTATTTTCATAAATTTTCTAACATATTTTTAAACATCATTTAAGCTTTCATCTTCATTTTTATAATAGTTTCTATCTTTTAATTACATTATCTTGTTTTCACAAGCATTATTAAAACTGTTCCGTAGATAAGATAGATTTGTAAGCATTTGAAAGGAATTAAAATTGAGGATGTCCAATATAGGATGGCATTTTCACACTTTGAAAGGGTGAAGCATATATTATTAACCCTAGTAAAAATGATGAAAGTTAAATGTCATACTTCTAATATACAATTCTAGTTTCCTTTGTTTCGCCTTTTGCCTTTTTATTTTTCATATTGAGAAATTGGAGAGGCATTTATTTTATTTCTTAACACTTGCTCTACATTTTACCTAAAATAATATATAAATTTAGTTTAAATATAATAATATTTAATCAATAACCAAACTAATTTCCCAGTATCTTGTCATTTAGTTGTGGATGAATGATAAATGCATAGTAAAAAATATTTGTCGACAGACATTCTACAATCACACATATGACAAAATTACATTTGAAATGAAAAAAAATTGCCAGGATGTCTGACATATAAGAATTTGTTATGATGTAGAAAATTATGTCTATTTCACAATTTGTAGATTTTATGAAGCATAATTAGTTTCCATTGAGTGTAATGCGCTTAACAGACACAAATAAAATAATTAATTAAGCTACTAGTCTAATACACACTATAAATAACCTTTCTTATATATATATATATATATATATATATATATATATATATATATATATATATATATATATATATGTGTGTGTGTGTGTGTGTGTGTGTGTGTGTACGATAGAAATGTTAAAAAAAAGCCTGAAAAACAGTGGCGCCTGAATTCTACAGCCAACAAATTATGCACAACAAAAAAATTCAAAATCGAATATGTGGAACGAATATAATTAAGAAAAAGCTAAAATGTCAGCCAACCTCGCAGCCCGGGTTTCGACCCAAAAGTATCCTCAGTAAATATCTCCCACTTGCCTGGGTAGACATTACGGTCTAAACACTGGTTGCGAAGCTGGTTTAATTTAGCCTTAACCTTAATATATATATATATATATATATATATATATATATATATATATATATATATATATATATATATATATATATATATATATATGAAGCGGTGCCACAGATCTTATCTAATATCTCTACTTCTGAAAGAATTGATAAATTTCCCAAGCCAACATAATAACTATAAGATTTTATAAATCTAATAGAAAATATTTAAATTCACAAACTCATGTTATTAAAATTATATCATACTTAAATTAATCATAAACTAAAATAATTTAAATATTAATTTTCATAAAATTATCAAGATCAGCACTTACTAGCATTCGTTTATTAGATACTGAATTATGTCACTTCTTGGACATCATATTTTGTCCAACTTTTCAGCTTCTTCTGATAATGCAATGAATGGATGACTATCACAATCAGGCTCAAATATTCGTAACCTCCATGTTCCTAACTGACGAAAACAGCTTGCCTATTTGTCCAACCTATTTGTTATATGAAAAGGTAGGACTATCCATACTGTTAATAATAATAATAATAATATCTAAGCGGAGGTTTATTGGCATGAAGTGGCCAAACCGAACACAGTTGATCAGGTGTGTCAAAATGGCGTCCCGATGTCTTATACGTGCATCATGGCGGCCCTCATAAAGTTTTCTATAGCTGTGGTATATCGAGAATTTTTCGATGTTGTTAATGCAAATTATTCAAAACATTGAGATTTCTTTGCAATTGGTATGATTTGAGTGTTTATTCTATCTCAATGTTTTTATTTGTTTTGTTTTCAGCGACTATTTTTAACTTCCAGTTAATCATGTGATCCTCGCTGACAACTAAATAGGAAACAATATAAAGTGAAAAAATTCTTAATTTTGTAATATTCTACCTTAAACATCGAATACCACTCCAACTCGTAAAAAGAGAAAAATATCTGAAATATGTATGTTTTAAGAAAGTGGGAATTACAATACTTTTGAACCGCTGTTAATGGAAAAATAAACAGTTTGATTTGCAACCACTGCCTTCCGACTCCAAAAGAATTTAATGTGAAAAGACATTATAAACTAAACAGTGATCTTATAATGAATATGGAGGAGATATGAGTGTTTCAAAATTGAAGAAATTCAAGGTTAAGTTAACACAGCAACAGACTTACACAAATTCAGAAAGGCAACGTTATTTCTGTTGCTGCAGGTTTTGTGCTCTGCAAGATGATCACATCAGTGGAAAATCTTAGATTTAATGTGATTTCATAAAGCGATGTAAAAACAGATAGAAATGTATGTCCAGAGAATTCACACCTATTTGAAGACATTTCATTAAGCAGAAACACTTGCTGAAATGATTGATGAAATGGCAGGTGATTTGAGTCGATAGTTATAGATTTTATCATAAAGTTTTGAACATTATACTATTGCTCTGGATAAGACTATTGACATAGCTGGAATAACACAGCTCGCTGTTTTCTTCAGGTCTTGTGACAAAGAATTTCATATTTATGAAGAACTAATTGAACTGTTCCCAACACATGATACTATAACAAGCCAAGGCATTTTTGAGAAAGTTAAATAGCTTCTCCATGATTTTGGGCTTGTTTTGAGTAAATGTTTGAGTTTATCTCCTGATGGTGTTTTCAATATGTTTGGGAGACATAATCCTGTTGCCAAGTTTTATGCATAAATAGAAAACATATATCCAGATTCGACATTCAATCATTTACACAGTATATTTAATCAACAGATCTCATGTACTGAGATTTTAAAAATAGATAATGTGTCAGATTGGTGGCTTGCGTGTTGAGTGTTTATGCAATATTTGCGCTTAAATTGTTATAGTTTTTTGCGTATATAGGTACATAACTAGTGAGCGAGTCAAAATGACTTAATTCTCTTTATAGTCTACCAATAGAAGATTAACCAATCAGGAGCCGCTGAAGATCGTATCCGTCGTGTATAAAGGCGGCCATCTTTGTTTTCCTACCTGGATGACCAGAGGCAACTTGTCTGACGAACATGACAGACGGAAGAACTACGCTCTGCTACTTTGCGGTGATATCCACTGCGAACCTAAAGTACGCTTTCCTACTGTCTCCGAAATATTCACTGCCAACCTCTGGATTCTATTCTCGAGGACGACCGTCATGAAAATGTCTAACATAAATAACATCTAATATTTTTTAATTCTGTATTTCAACCAATAAAAGGCTGTAGATAAACCTCTCTCTCCCTTTTTGCATATATATATATATATATATATATATATATATATATATATATATATATATATATATATAAATTATTTTCAGGCGTGCTTTCTCCAAGTCTACACTATGCTATAAATTTGGGTTTATAATCTCGGCAGACTTTAAATTATTGACATTTGAGAAAATGTTCATGAAATATATTTTGAAAAAAACATCCAAATATGTATTTCGCTTGTTAAGCTTCAGATCGCAGAGGAATCAATGAGTTGTGTGCGAATCTATTTGTTTGTTTTAAAATAATGAAATCTTTTATTTTTCACAAACCGGTGTTTCAGGTGACTAAATTAATTCATTAATAATTGGACAATATTACAATCTTATGGTGTCCTGCAACCTTGCTCTACATTTGTGAAACATGGAACCTTTATCGAAAAGAACCTGAAGAAGCTTGAATAAATTCCAACAACATTTGTTATATCATAATCTCAAAATCACTGCACCAACAACTACAGAAGCTGCCATCCTCAATTGCCTCGGGTGGTCATAAAAGGTTACGCGAATGGTATCTCCAATATTTCCACGGACAATCATTTAAAGCGATCTTGTCATAGACAAACGAAATCTTGGTGCCCCAAAACTTAGAATCAAAGGCAATGTTTTCTGTTCTTCAAGCCGGAATCACCCTTAATACGTGAGAATCAGAAACGACCGAACGCCAATCGTGGCGAAGAGCAATTCATTTTGGTTGTTACCTCTTTCGAGGAGAATGGGAACAATTAAGACGAACTAAAAAGAAAGCAACACATGGCGCAAAAGCTCCACTCAAGAGCATCACTCACTCTATCATGATACCAATTCCCGAGATTTTTCCATTCCTGACTTGACCTCCTGCGCCATTTCTGGTTCATGCATTGTGGATGGAACGGATGAACCAAATACGAACACGAGAGAGGCCAAAGACGATAGGACAATATTTGCTGCATAGATAATTAGGATCTGGGTTACTGCCTTTTTTTTTGATGATCTGTTAAACACTAATAATGAAAATTTTCTTACGACTGATTATTCAATGAGCCGTGTCTCGTCAGGAAGTCGACGATCATTGTTCAGCAATCTATGCAATAATTTTTAGCTCTTAGAAAAATGACTATTTTTTTTATCTATTCGAATCTCTGTTATGCCATCCATTTAGATGTTGCGCTGCTTTTTTCTTCGATTTGCCGTCAATATTCCCTGTGAATGTCAAATTTACTAAGTCCTCTTTCCTCATTTTCTTCCCTAGCAATTTCAACTGTATCTCTCAGATGCAAAGAATAAATCTCATTTTTGTTACCACCCTTTCTATAACTTCACCGTTTCTCACAACTTCACTCCGTTGTATTCACAGTATTTCTCTGTAAAACCATAGTTCTTCTACATCAAGTCTCTTCTTAATCTGTGATGGGATTTTCCCAGCATTCACTGTCATATGGGAGGACTGATATTCCATCAGCTTTTAGTACTTTATTCTTTGTTTTTAGCGAGATTTTCCTGTATCCTCATACAATGTTCATTTTTTCGAACGCATTATTCGCTATCCCATTATGTCGTCGCATTTCGCTATCGCATCCTCACTCCGTTAAAGCACATAATAGATGGAACTTATTTCACTCTGGGACGTGAGAATAAGTAAGAAACACGCAGCCAGTATTGAATGTGTTAGATTAACGATGCTTTGTGTGACTAGCAAATAAATCGTGGATAGGGAACGTTACAATGCATTTTGATGAATCATTCTTCTGCTAAATAATATATTTTTTATTATTAGGAATGCACTTATCTCACCTTTTATTTTTAATAGCTTGTTTAATTTCTAATTTTATCTTATTTTCTTTACTTCTGTTTGCGTCAAATCATAGGCCCTATCCTCTGCTGAACCTGAAATTTGTTCTTTCTCATTAAGAACGTCATTAACGCTATTGAGCTGTAGCTACATAGAATTTTGCCTCTACTTAAACAATCATTTTCATTGACGTTTCAAAAACTGACATTCTATGGTGGCCCTTCCGCCTATACTGTGACCAGAAGGTCATATATTTTAAAAAGTGAATATGAAATTAACTGTTACCTATCCTATACAACGTCATATATCCCACTTCTTACCTGCTATTCATACGCTAATACATCATTAGTCAGTAACCCTTTAATTTTAGAGCTTATTGCGCTTTGTATAAGGTAAATATTTGTAAAAAAAATCAATGAATTTAAAAAGAATTGCTTAAGCGTCTTACCTCGCTGGGTCTTGTTTCAGATAATCAATATGGATTTTGCTTCTCTAGGTCGATTGCTGATGGATTAATGGGTATAGCTGAAATCCTCTATCAATTTTTCAATAAGTTTGGTGAATCTAGAGCTGTTGCTTTGGAGAGATTTGCGACAAATTGTCATCATTTTAAAGTTGAACTGACTACAAGTAACCGTAAGTTCTGTGCTAAGTGTTTCTTTTCGATCTTCAAAAATTTAAATGTAATGTCAATCTTTATTCTTCTCTTCTCAGTTACTTTTCTTTTATTAGTATTTTCTCATTAATAATGTTTTCTTTTTCTCATATAATGTCCCAATATTCCATGGTTATAATTTATTACATTGGAATCGCAATCAAGATCCAATTCATCAGACCTACAAAATCGATTTTGTATTATACATCAGTAAAAGGTAAAATGATAGATTTAGCCATTTTTTTTTTTGATTTTCGAACAAATTCGATGTGCATGGTGGATTTAAAAAGTAGGAATTCCCCCAGGAAAGGTGAAATTTTGAAAAAGGCGAGGCGTACATGGATATTTGGATAATATTCAATGGCGGGACTATGAAGACTTTTTCTTTCTGAATAAATTACTTTCTCTTTTGATGAGTGGCATTTTTTAGATCAAAATGTATTCCTGTATATGACAGGTGCAGTTATTAAATTAATATTCGTCTCTTTTGTGTTTATAGAATTTTTTTTTCTCACTTCTGCTTGATTCTCCAATGTATGTTGAAGAACAGTGTAGGTAAGTTATTTTTTATATGCCTGCTAACGAGCTATTACCAATATTGGGGTTTTATTAGATCTGATCATATCCATGATTGTTTTGGAAGTGGTTGTAAATATTTGGATGATGGTTTGATGCTTTTTTTTTTTTTTTTTTAAAATAATTTGATGTTCATTTGTAAGTACTTTTAAATATTGTTTGGACGTTGTTTTTTTTTAATATTTGGATGTTTTTAGAAGGTATTTTTAAATATTTGTATATTGTTTATGAAGTTATTTTGGCTATTGGATTTTATAGAATTGATAGGTAGTATTATGTATCTATTTTTGTTTAATTTATTATTGCAGATATTTTTGTTATTTTTGTTGCGGTCGCATATTTTTGTGCCTTTCTCTTTGCATTGTAAATGAAGTGACAGCGATATTGGAGGTATTTGAACGTACTTTCTGTGCATGTTTCTTCTTGGGGTAGAGGGCTTCATATTATTAGTGCTCTTAGGCAGAAAACTTTAATTATACCAGTTCTAAATTTATAAGGTTTGAGCAGAAGATCGTTTTTGTTCGTAGATTTTCTCTAAACGTCAAAATTAATTCCGCTATTGTTTCTTTGTACGACGGTATCTAGGAAGGGAAGACTCTGGTGGCTTCAGGTTCAAAGGGGAACTCTATTGTACATTTAACGTTGTTAAGTTGGGTGAAAAATCTGTAAAATTAGAGTTTTAAAGATATATTAGTAGGGAGCCATCTATGTATCTGAAACAGGAAGAGCTTTAAAGCAGAGTGATATTGAAAGGACCAGTTTAGATATGAAATCTCTATATATTAACGCCTAAGTTTATTAAATACTCACTTAACAAAATAAATTCACCTATACCCACAAAAAATATTCTAAAAATATGCCAACTAATGCTTACTCACTTCCGGTAATAACTTCTATAGACAAAAATGTGACTAACCTATGGGAGCGTTCTCACTTGCATATTTTTTACAAGAGATTCTAGAAAGTGGCCATTTTAATAACATTCAACCATTCAAATATGTTCGTATTGGAGCTCACAGCGCGTGTGCCAAGCATACAGCATGCCATTTCTATATTTCTAGCGGAACGAATTGCGTCATAATGTTCTTTTTATCACCGGCAGTGCCCAACTGACCCTAATATACCGTGCAGTCGAGATAAGCTAAAACAAACAAATCTAATACGGGAAATTAAAAATATAAAATGGCGACAATTTACAATTGCACCCTGTATTCTTCATCTGTGAGGACATTTCAAATCATTTGCTGCCATATAGGAGAATTGATTTTTCCTGTTTTTTTTTACTTTTTTCTAAATATTTATTTACCGTTTAATGTTTTCATGTGCCTCCACTCATCTGCCGTCTTTTTAAATACTTTCAACAAATTTAAATTTCTGTTGTTATTGGAATTCTTCAATTTGCAGCTTGCATTTTTGGCTGTTTTTTTTTTTTTTTGGCGACAACAGTAAAGTATGCCTTTTTACAAGTGATGTTTATTCGTTTTCCCCTTTATTCATTTAATAAATTCTTGTGTAATACCTGCTTTATTTTTTCATCTTTTTCTCCTATCAAGACGGTTTAATCTGTGTAACTTACTATGATTATTCACACCGATCAAAACTCATGTTAAGACTTCTAGTTTTCTTAGGATCACCTTGCTTTATAGGTTAAATAAATCCGTCAGGATGTCGTATTCTTATGCTACATTTCCAGGAGCCGTATTTCCAATAAATTACGCGGAAAAGCCAAGGTAAATATAGTTTTTTAAAAACGCAAATCCATTAGAACACAAACTTTGTGTTATTTAGTTTATTTGTTTTTTCGAAAGAATTTTAGCCTATACTTTGTCCTGTAAATGATCGCAGAATTGAGAGCAGCTAAAGACTAAAAGACAAACCATTTAAATATATATATATAAAAAAAAATTATTCTCAGAATAAAAAATGGAATAATAATGATTTCTTTAAATTATAGACATTGACAGCAACCTAATTGATTTATTTCTAGCCTGTGATGTATAATATATCTGAAAACGATCAAATTGTCAGAAACTTCGAAGAAAATGAAATTTTTCTGCGGAATTTTATTTTAAAGTTGTTTTGAGTCTTATCTAAATTCGTTTAACGATATACCGCCATTTCGCTTCCCGGAAAGTTGTTTGGTGTAAATCAGATAAGTTGAAAAGATAACATATAATATGCTTTCATTTTGATGGGATTGGATTGACATGAATGGAAAGATGTGAAGCGATTGGCGGAAACGGTAGCGAACTGTGAATGAGAGAAATAAGAGAAACATAAAAAGTGAATTAATAGAAGAGGGACAGAGAAACAAAATTAACAGAGTATAAGACGAAAAAGTGGAATAATAAAAGAAAGAAGTCCTTAAAGTATTCAGAATAGATAAAACAAAGAAATCAGGAACATATATCAAATGACAAATTGGAAAAAAAGATTATATATTATCATCGAAGACATTGGATGCAAAACGGGAGAGTGGCAAATGTGGTGAAGAAAGTTTGGTAAAAAGGAAAAGAAAAACAAGATCTTTTAAGAGTTTGCAAAAAATGCGTGAATAATAGTATAGCGTAAAAGGATTATTTTCTTGAAAAAAGGAAAAAGTAGAAATGCTAGATGAAAAAAAGAACAAAATACAGAAAAAAATATTTATTGAGGCAAGGAATTTTGGTGAAGGTATAAAATAGAGAATTCAGAAAAAAACATTATAAGATTGAATGAAAAATATGACATAAGGAAAAATTGTTTGAAATAAAGAAATAAATATGCTGAAAAGTAATATACGTATTTGAAAAAGTAATAAAATGAACTAAAATGAAGGAAATTGTTAAATAAAATGGAATGTTTTTCTGATTTTTCAAATCAGAAAAAGAATGAAATAAATAAATAAATTTTTAAATAAATAATAGAAAAATCAAAAAATGAAATGAATAAAGAAAGAAATGAAATTGTAAATACTAATAATTATGAAAAACAACAAAGATAGAAAAGAAGAAAAAACAAGAATAAAAAAAGAAAATGAGAGAGAACGACGAAAAACAAAGATGAAGTAAAGAAAGAGAGAAAATAATATATGATCAATCAAAGAATCATGAAAAAGAATGGGAAAGAATGTAAAAGTGAATAATAAAAAAGGAAAGAAAGAAAAAGAAAGAAAGAAGAACAAGTGAAAATGAGAAAGAAAGAAAGAAAAAGAAAGAAAGAAAGAAAAAGAAAGAAGACCAGGGGAAAATGAGAAAGAAAGAAAGAAAAAGAAAGAAAGAAAGAAAGAAAGAAAGAAAGAAAGGAAAAGAAAGAAGAGGTGGAAATAAGATCGAAAGACGAAACTGGAACACCTAAAAAGAATTTTAAAAAAAGAAAAAAAATGGCAATGAAAGAATGAAATAACGAATGAAAGGAAGAAAACAGAAAGAAATGAGGAAACAATGGTGAAATACAAAAGAATATCAAAGAAAGAAGAAATAGAAAAATAAAAAGAATGTACAAAATAGAAAAATATAAAAAAAAAAGAAGTACGAATGAAATAACGAAAGGGGAAATGCGAGAAAGAAAGACGTAAATGAAACAACTCTTAAAGAAAAACGAGAATTAAACTAAGAAAAAAGAAATAAGAAATCATGAAAGAATGTAAAAATGAACCGGAAAGAAAGAAAAAAAGAAAGAAAGAAAGAAAGAAAGAAAAAAGAAAGAAAGAAAAAAAGAAAGAAAGAAAGAAAACGAAAAAGAAAGAAAATGAACAAAAAAGGATAAAAAGAAAATAGCACATACGTGAATTAAATTTCAAAATTAAATATCTAATGAAATCATTAATGAAAATAGTAGAATAAAAATATGAATGAATCATGAAGTATCCAAATAAGCAAAGGGAAATCAATCATAAAATGAATATGGACAATAAAAAGAAGAAAAAAAAAAACGAAGAAAAAAAAACAGATGTATTTCAAAATTACACCAAATGCCAAAATACATTGATGAACTAAGTAAATAGTACATGAGAAACCAGTGGAAAGGAAGTAAAAAGAAAATGCGAAAATCTAACAATACATTTTTAATCACCCCAACCCCACAATGAATCAATAAAACCACTAGGACAACTAGAGCTTACTAAGAGTTAGAGATTATGAGAAATCAAACTAATATTAAGGATAAAAGACAGTAAATGAATAAAGATTAAAACAGAAGATAACGATTGATATTACATTTACATGTCTGAAAATCAATTTGTCTGTGAAGCATGAATCCGGAAGAGATTTCCATGAGCGAAAAGTGCGATACAAGAAACAGTTAGCGTAGAACTTCCGGTTACATCTAACGATTTCAACTGTAAATAAACGAAAATCCGCTAAGCTACTACTGCGCTTGATTTTATAACGTTCAAGTACTATGAATAAAGTTCATTCGAAAATTGCATGCACTTTTTATTGAAAAGTCACAGGGAAGCTAAATTAACGGCAATGATATTCAATAAAAGGACGAATAGCAGACTTACAGATATGTCAGATAATTTCTTGTGTGAAAAACTGTAGTAAACCTCTTTCTTAGCTGCAGACTTAGCAAATGATACAACAAACTCTTTCCATTACATCTAAGCTGAAAACTTTAGTCCGAGAAAGGCACAATGAGTCATGATTATGGAGGTTAGCATCAGCTATGCTGATGGAAGGTAAAAGTAATTTCGGTCTGGAGGTGTTAACAAAAACAAGGCACTCCATGCCCCATTTAAAGCAGATTGCATCAGGTCATCCCATATGTTCTGTCCGAATTTTACCTCTTTTTAAAATGAACGAAATTTAAAGAGTTTTTATATCTAATGGAGCTGAACATTATTTTTTATGTTTAGATGCCTTTAAACCGATCAAATTTTATTTCAGAAAACAATAAAATTAGATTTTGTTTGATTAAAACCCTGCTAACATGGAAGTGTCCAAGAATCATTTGAGGCACATAATGATGTACGAGTTCAAGAAAGGAAATTCAGCAGCCGAAGCGGCTAGAAACATTCACTCAGTTTATGGAGATGAATGTGTGAATGAAAGAACTTGCAGAAGATGGTTTGCAAAATTCAGAGGAGGAGATTTTACCCTTGAAGATGATGACCTTACCAGACGTCCAGTTGAGTTTGATGAAAAGCTTCTTGAAGCAGCCCTTGAAGAAAATCCTGCTTTATCAGTTGAAGAATTAGCAGTGCTTCTCAGTTCAAAACATACAACTGTTCATTGTCATCTTCATCAACTTGTAAAAGTTCCTAAACTTGGAAAATGTGTGCCACATGAATTGTCTGAACCAACCTCAAATCCCGAGTTGACATCTGCTCTTCTCTCCATTCTCGACAACTTGTTTCACCTTTTTTGGATAGACTTTTGACTGGCGACGAAAAATCGATCTTTTATCGAAATGTTAAGCGTCGTAGAGAGTGGCTTGGTAAAGGAGAAGGACCCCAGACACAGCCGAGAAGGGAACTTCATGGGCAAAAGTTTCTTCTTTCAGTCTGGTGAGATCGCCAAGGAATAATCCACTTTGAATTCTTACCACCTAATGCAACAATTAATGCTCAAATATATTGTCAGCAATTAGAGCGTTTGAAACAACCTTTGAGGAAAAAAAGACCTGCTCTAGTGAATCGAAAAGAGGTGATGTTTCATCAGGACAATGCGCGACCCCACGCAGCAAGAATCACGTCACAAAAGATCGAACTTGTTTGGGAGAAAATTCCTCATCCACCTTATTCCCCAGATTTTGCACCTTCAGACTACCATTTATTTCTTAGCTTACAGAATCATTTGAATGAAACAGCTTTTGTAACACAGGAAGAGGTTAAAACTGGCCATTTGTGAGTTCTTCAAAATGCCAAAATAATTTTACAGCAATGGAATTAGTAATCTTGTTAATAGCTGGAAGGAAGTCATAGATAATCAGGAAAATTACATTGTGAATTGAATCTGTAATTAAATGTAACATTTGGTCACTTGTTTTCTTTATTCAAAATTCGGACAGAACTTATGGGATGACCTGATATTTCATTGTTCATATTAGATGCCAATTTGACATTATTGAACAAATGAGAATTAATATTATGACGAGTAAATAGTTGTGTCAGAAATATAGATAGGGTTTTGATAATTCATGACAACAGGAAATTTATTTACAAAAATTCGTATGTCCAAGAATAGAGCCATTTGTAACATCTGCATTTATGGAAATATATATATAAGATATATATTAATTTCACGATTTGATAAGAAAGACTGAATCAGTTCAAAAAATTGTCCAGAAATAGCATAAACTTTCGCATTGTGAAGATGACCAGTATGTTTAACCCTGTCAAATATAGGTTATGCTCAGAATTTAAGAAAAGCTGTCAATTTGTTGATCCTATTTCGATGTGAAACAATTTCCTGGAATACTCTCATCACACTCTTGGTGTAATTTTGGATATCTTGGACTCCCGTATATTTGTATCTCAGCATCAGTCTTTTGTTCTTCTCTTTCTATCTCTTCCTTTTTCTCCCTCTCTCTATTTCTCAATCACCTTTGAGTAAGTTGAATTCATGAGGGTATCGTGACGACCAAGTGAATAACGTCAGCTTGTGTGAAGAGCAACAATTGCTATGTAGTCTGCGAGGAAAATAAACGTCATAATCCCACAGCGTTATAGTAAACAAATGGAAACCAAATGGTCCAAACACGGAACACAATAGACACCACGGACCTGAGTGGTTTCCATTCTGGAAATATTACAAGTAAAACCTTCTCGATTTTCTGTCATTTATACAGGTTGTTTTATCAATGTATGTTATAATTCCTGTGGTGTTTATACCTTCTTGTATGACATCACGGTATATAAAATCTTGCTGAGAAAATGCCTATGAAAGATTCGTTTTTTCAGGCATCTTCCATCTTGTTAAGGTGTTAGTATATCATGGATAGACTAATGCTTCTACTAGAGAACACGGGACTAGAAATATTAAGCCTTCCCAAGACCACTCATTAATCCCATTATCATGTATACACTTCTTCCTTTCCTATTCGAATATGCTTGATATGACGGTATATTATGCGGTATATTCTATCTGTTATTTTTGAGACAGTTTCTTCATGGTAAAATTCTGGGTCATTATTATATACCTGAATACGACTGTTAAAGTTATTTCTATATTATATCTTACAGGCAAGAATTATTTCAGGCTATTGTTCTTACTTAATCCTACTCAACAGACGTAGACAGGGACCATATGAAAGCGACTCCAAGTTTCTGTCTGGACCATTAACATAATTTATATTGGATAACGTTTATTTTATTTCCATCTTTGATATTTTTTTAAAAATATCTGTCCATATTAGTTGAACATATCACATAAGCGCAAGACTCCTACATTTCATTTGCATTAATATTTTAGAAACATAATTTCTTTCAGGGTTTTGTCTTCTTTTCTCGCCCATTGACACTGCTTTTTACATGATTTGCCGTTCATAAATAAATAAACAAAATTTATAATCTATTCCTTTAGTAAATATTTTGCAGAAAAATCTATCAACATAGTAATTTTCCAAGCGCAGCTCAGATGTAGCACAAGGTTGAGAGTATGGGGCACCCAGGGAGGATCGAACTCACTACTAAGTCGCAATTTCTCTAGCGAGACAAACTTGCTGAACGTTACAACATAGCGATGTGCACAGAAATCTATCCACATATTATTCATACTATATTGTTATTATATACATATTGATCGTAGTCTGTTAGGAATGATTACATTGATTTCTGACTATCGATAATCCATTTCCACTTATTTTACTTGTACCCTATGTAAGATCCTATTTAAAATTATTCACAATTTCTTTCAATTATAAATATGATATTTTCATTGTTTCAGTGATTATTATATGAATGCTTTACTGTACATATTTAGTGTACGTACTTTGCAAGTAAGTTCTGTAAAACTTCATTTACAATGAATATACAAAAGTAATTATCGGAAATTCATTTCAACAATTAAATCCTTTCCAAGTTTTAATGATATTAATAACAAAATATTAGTAATAATAATTTCATAGCAGTGATTAGCATGTAATTTCCTTAGTACACTAATTGAAAATCCAAGTTTGTAGTTAAATTATTTATATTGCATTTCACAAGTATAATTAATAAAAAAAATAATTTATATGAAATATATAGATTAAAGCCATAATAGTTTTACCTCATCATTAACGTCTAGAAATCTCTTCATTTGCAAAGCAATTATATAGATACATATTATCTAAACCGGGTTTCTGTCACAAGTTTATTTGAACAATATATTCCAATAAAAACATCAGCAATACATTTACATTATTCATGTAATAGCTCTAAATAGTCAATAACGCTCACATTAATTCCTGATCATAAAAGAAGCGTTTCTCTATGATCACAATGTTTTTCATGATCAAATTATTCTATCTGCATTTGTTCTAACAATAAAATACCTCTCTTCGGTCAGCAAAGTTGGCATTAATTCCTGACCATGTACACTTCAATTCTTTTCTATTAAAATGCATATTCTATGGCTAAATTATTTTCAGTACATTTGCTTTATACATATAATAGATTCTTCTGCAAGTAATGCTTACAGTAATTCAGCATACAATGACTACAGATACCACTTTTCATCTCGATTTCAATATATTTATATGACAAAAGTCGCATCAATTCACTTAATATATGCTTGAGAATGCGGAAAGTTTTAAAAGATTTCATACCGACTTAAAATGGATACCCGTCCTGAATACTGACTTTTGGATAGTTTCTCAGATTTTAGGAGTCGGCCAAAGAATCATTTAATACTTATTCGTAAACATAATAAATACCAATAAGGGATGTACTTAATATTGCTCAAGGCTCCTACTTACAGTAGGAATGGAGTGAGCCCGAGAATCATTTAATACTTAATTTTACACATCAAAAACATATTTTATCAATAAGGGCTGTACGAGATTTTAATCAGGCACCCACCTGAAAAAAATATTAAGCAACCATATAGATTTTATTTCCAAATAATCTATGCAGTAAACACATAGTGCATTAACCTTGAACATACAACAAGCCAATTTGTGCACATCGAGGCGGTGTAATGTTTAGCAAGCTTGTCTAGCTAAAATAATTATGACTGAGTAGTGAGTTCAATCCTCACTGGTGCCTACTATTTTCGGCCTTGCGCCACATCTAAGTTATGCTTGGAAAATTTCTTGAGCACCTCGGTGTAGAACAATTAAAGACTGAATAGTGAGTTCGATCCTCACTAGGTGCCCCATACTTTCGGCCTTGTGCCACGTGTAAGCTAAGCTGAGAAAATCACAGGACACCTCGGTGTGATTTAATGGTTAGTAAGTTTGTTTTTCTGGAAAAAATATGACTGAGTAATGAGTTCGATCCTCACTGTGTGCCCCATACATTCGGCCTTGTACAACATTTAAGCTGAGCTTGAAAAATCACCACAGGAAGCCAATTGAAGACAGACGACATTATTCACTGCGCTGTTTTTTTTTTTTTAATTATTTTTAGAGCAGCATGTGCAAGGCCGGGGAAAAGGGTTACAGATTAAGAAGCACAATTTATACGGATTTGTGATTAAGATAATGGTTAACGCTGGACTCGAACAGGTTAAGATTGTACTGATCGGGGAAATATCCTCGTGGGAGTCGGTTCCACGGAGCAGCGTTTAGCGGAAAGAAGCTGCTTGACTGGAATTTAATTCTCACTAAAGGAATATGGACGGAATGAAGGTGATTTACTTCAATGTGACTGTCATGGCGGGTCTGCTTTTATAATGACGTTAAGATAATTCTTAAAGAAGGAGATAATTAAAAATTAGTCGTTGTAGAAAATTCACACATCTCTTTTCGGACAAATACTTTTATACTACATTCTAGAATTCATCCAATAGAAAGCTTGAGAGCCACTCAAGTTAGAGTTACATTTAATATGGTAATGAAAGAGAATGTTTATTAGTCGGATGAGTTTATTTAGCCGCATATCAAACGCTATATGTTGTTTAATATCGAAATCTAAATATTTTGAAAATAATTATGTGTCTGCATCTACAGATGAAATGTATTTTCAGTCATTTTGTTTAAAATATGTATTGTTAGCCATTTTTCAATAAATATTTATTGTTGATAATTTAATATAAATACACTTTTGCGCAAAATAATTGAAACAAACGCTTTAGTTTTCTTTCTGTAAGATTTCGGATTATGTCATTGAAGTGGTGTGCATTAATAGGAATCTACTTTCGGGGTGTACGATGAAATTTATTGAGCCTTGAAAAATATTGCGTCATCCGCGATTGCATTAGATTTTTATCACGCCCAGACACTATTGTCTCAACTGTCGATATGTTGCCCTATGGCGATTGTCTGCGACGGACGTTACTCCAAGGGAGCGTACGAAAATTTTAACGCAGCACGAACACACTGGCAAGCCTTACCAGCGATCAAATCAAAATACTATAAACTGGACCGGAAACTCTCCTGGTTTAAATCCATTCGTGAATCTGTGATTAATCTGCAAGAATTTATGGAATGGACATATGAAGTACTAACATGTGCGCTGGGTCATGTTTCATTGGAAAAATACGGAAAAAAATTAAATAATAAGGAATTATTAGTTTTGCTTCAACTACTTAGCACAAGGGAGTATGTTGAGTTGGTCATCTGTTATATAATAAGTTCTTGCTGACATGTTTACTATAAATATGTACTTCAAGTGGTTGGAATGTCAAACTTAAGCTTTTATTTCGCTCACTGGGGTAGACTGAATAATTTTTCTTCTAGTTCTCAAGGATCCATGGCACGTTGGATGAAGGCGTTGGTTAGATCAAAGTCAGACCCAGAGTGTCAGCTCAATACACTGTTAAGGCAATGGAGAAATTTCAGAGGGAAATTAACAGGAAATGACTTATAACTGACATCCATTAAACATGGCACGTAGAACTAGAACAGTCTACCCCAGTGAGCGAAATAATGGGTTAAGTTCGACATTCCAACCACCTGAAGAAGGCCGGAGCGTACAACGGCCGAAACGTTGTAATAATATGGTGACAAGGATGATGAGAATAGTCCGAATAATCTAAATAATGTAATAAATTATTCGTATTGTAATATAGAGTGTTCCAATAATTGGACCGATATTAAATGTGAATTATGTTTAATCGTCTAATGATTTTTTTTCTTTTAGATTTAACTTACGTATTTGGCAATTTCAAGCCTCGTAAGTTTAACAATCAAACGTGTTAAAGTTTTAATATTGCAATTAGAAAAATGTTCGTAAATTAAAACAAACTGGATTGGTAGCGGATGCGAAAACACCACTGCCTGCTCGTTTACGACGTTCATCTGAATATATTGCTGCTGTACATGAGAATGTGGCCGAAAATCCAGACGCCCCCCTATCTGTCATGGCGCGCAGAAATTGAACCTCTCCATAACAACCTTACATCGAATTTTGACAAAAGATTTATCTCTACACGCTTACAAAATTTAATTGACACAGCAAGTGAAACCTGCTGTCCATGATCTAAAAAATGATATTATGTCGAATTGACCACATCTGAAATGACTAGAGCTTGAAATCATCCTAGCTATTCCATTTTCCCGAGTGATAAGGTGTGATGCAACACAGACGCCATCAGAATTCGCGACTCGTTGATCACATACTTAAGTATTCGTGAATAAGTAATGTCTTTTTTTGACGTAAGTGAAATACTATTTTCGATGGAGGGTCAGATATTTCAGATTAGTACAATGCTAGACAGTATGTCTGTCATTTTATAGACATGTCAAAGAGTGGCGGAAAATTCTTCTGGAGTTAACCGCCCTGCACTGCAGGCTAATGTATACATAAAATGCTGATTTACGACTTCCTAGACTGATGTCAACAACCAGGGCAGAGTTAGCACCCTTTAAATAATGAATATAGATATTTAAGCATCACATATTTCTTAAATTAATATTAAAGACAAGGTGTAAAAAATTCTTCTGATGCTTTCGTCATTTACAACATTAAAGAACTAAGGTGATGTTTGTATTGATTTCCACTTTGTCATTTAATTTTTTAACAAGAGAATCATATTTTTTATAACTCAACTACGTAACTTTATAATTTGCAATACCGTTTAATTTGTTGCGATGACAAACAACGAAATTTGAGAAGGAACAATTAAAAATATAAAAAATAAATTATAATTGTTGATAATGGTTCGTCTAATAAAAATTGTGAAAAAAATTGACATCAAATAAAATATATTTCCTGTTCATCAGTAGCCCATTGTTTGAGATCGATTTTAATGTATTTCATTGAGTTATTTGGTGTTAAGCAGTATGTAAAAGTGTTGGATATTTTTGTTAGTACATGAACATTTATTTATGAAACCAAATCTTGTCCAATAAAACTGTCAAACTGACCAGGGAATTCAGAGCAGCATGGATCTATCCAGCTCTTATCTCAAATAACAACTTAAAAGAGACTGTTTGACAAACACAAGGATTGTTAAAAGATTTATGTTAAAAAGATAAAAAAACAAAAAACAAATGAAAACAACAGACAAAAGTTTATTTTCTCTAGCAAAACATTCATTTCTGTAGTTTACTGCTACCAGCAAGCAGAAATATTTCTCCTCCCGATGATAGCCATTTTGGTCGGAACTACTCGAGAGATCTAAATGAAAGAATAATAAAAAAAAAAAAAGAATATTAATCTACAACGCAGTGTGTTTAAAGATTCTAATATTTTAAATTTTTTTTTATTGTTCAATATATATATATATATATATATATATATATATATATATATATGATAAAATATAGTTTAATATATGATATATTTATGGGTAAATTCCTCAATATCACGGAGAGTGTATATAAAAACATAAATATAAAAGTGGACACATTTTGACTAAAATCTGTTTCATGCCTGACCGCAGTATTCAGGCTATCTATCAGAGACAACAGAGTTAACCAACTTTCCTGACAGTAGAACTATCAGTTGATTCAATATATTCTTTCTTCTTCATGTCTGTGGAAAACGAAAACTCGAGAATGCGCAACGAGTCACTCTTCTGGAGATTAGCAAGCAGTCATGCTTATTGGAAATATCAAGATTTTTCTGTGAGCCTTAAAAGACACCTTTTTCGTTTTGGAGGTTTTGAATTAACAAGCAATATCCTACCCCCACTCCATTTAAAAATACATTGAGGGATATTTTTAAGTTCAGATGCCAATTGATCAACATTAATGCGAATAAGATGTAGGAGATTGGACATTCTAGACAACTTTCATTTCGCGATTTTATAAGAAAGATTGGATCACATCAAGCATCATTCTAGAAATATTATGACATTCCAACTTGTGAAGAAGACCAGCATACCAAACTGCCTATCGCCTTCTAGATATAAAAACCAACAGTCAGGTCTTCAGTATTTTTATGTAAAGATTGAAAAATTATTTCAGAAATAATTGTTTACACATCAACAATTAACGTAGAAGAACGAAAGCTATACTGCTTGTCAGAAAGAAAATTCCGTGAGGTTGGACTCTTAACGAATTTAGAGGTGGTTAGTTAAAGAGGAGATTTACGGAAGGCCATTTGCAACAAGCGGGAAAGAAAGAAGCAGCAAGGCATTTATTGTCGACTTTTGAAAGAACAGCGGCCATTTCAAGAGCACCATTCTTAATGACATTTACAGGCACAGCAGCATGTGTTTATACTATGTGGAGATATAGTTATATACCTATTACACAGCAGTGACTCATTTTGAATCGTGATGTCTGGCAAAGATACTCCAGATGAGTAAAGAGTAGAATTGTAAGACAATTTAAGAGCCAAATATGTTTTGCAAGCTGAAGATGAAAACACCAACAATTGAGTGAAGAGATGAGAGATAGAAGACTGACTCACATTTAAAACATGTTGCCTATAGACATGGGAACCAAATTTTGTTAGGGCTATAGGATTTCGTATTCTCTCAGAGAATAGGCATTCTGTTACTATTAGTATTCCCACGCTTCTTAATGGGTTACTTCCTTGCTTTGTGTGAAATTATTAAAGAGATTAAAATATATATATGAAAACAGTGTATCTGTTATTATATATGAAGTAAAAAAATTACAATTAACGTCTGGATGTAATTTTAAATCTTTAAAAATATATTATGTGTTTTGATTATATACGGAAATTAACTATAATCTAAGGATTTTTTTATTTGAAAAAATGTTCCTTGAATTTCTGTAATGTTTCCGTAATGTATTTTGAGAGGCTATTACGTGTGATATGTCCCGGAAAGAGTTATATTTGTTCGAATTAGCAAAGTGATTTTCGACTACTGGTCCTCGTCGTAGTGGTAGGCAATAGGTGCAGTCAATAGGCGTCCACATCAGTCTGTATTCGTGGCTGACGCCAACCAATCATATTACTGTGAGGGGGAACCCAGGTGTATGCATATTCATTACATCAACATGAAAGGGAGACACGGTTTGGATTGAGGAATCAGAGAGCCGAGTTCGAATTCCAGTCGAATCCATTACAGTTACTTACCTTGGGAAAGGTATGAATCCACTTCTTCTCCCCCTCCCAGCTATGGGTAAATAGCAAGGCAAACCGGGTTCTATAGCCTTGGATCGAAAGATACATGATTTCCTAAGCGTGTATCACACATGGCACATAACTGATTACATGAAAGAAAATAATATACGTGCATTTATATGTAAATATAACAAAATGGGATAGAGTAAAACATAATTAATTTTTTACATACGTTGTTGTTAGTATATTTTGAACTTTCTGAAAAGATATCGTGATTTTGACTCGAATATCAGTATTAGGAAATGTCAATCATTGTCTTTTATAAAATCACTAAATTAATAACGCATTAAATAACCCGACCACTAATATTTGATTCAGCTTAATCACTTGCTCGCTGAATGATTATTTCTTTAACTCACTCAAACATTCACCTATACGCTTTCTTGCTCACTCTCTCAGTCGCATAAACATCCATTCGTCTCTCATTTTCTCCTACTCACGATTTCCTTAAGCGACTTTTTCAAACAGCGCTAATAAAGTAGCGATTCACGAGAACCAATTTTATATGCAAAACAATTTATATATATATATATATATATATATATATATATATATATATATATATATATATATATATATATTCATTGAAAAGTGTTCGATTATTTTCAAGAAACAAGGTCCTGCTGTTTAATAGTTATTGTGGCTTTCAAATCTTTCAGAATGTCGCACATCCGGATCAAATTTGTAGAAGCGTGATTTAATGTGTGACAAATTTAATGTGAGGAGTGAGTGAGTGTGTGGTAGAGTGAGCGAGAGATTGAAGTAATATTTAAAGTAAGAGTGTTTTCTTGAATGAAACGTGTTAAGAGAGAATGACAGAATCATTTTATTGCCGACTTTCAGGAAAAAATAAAATATATTTCGTTCATATTTGGTAATTAGAAAAAAAATTACATTCTATATATGAACTTCTGTGACTTTTGTTACGCCACACCCTCTAAAACAGCCATAAATTGAGCGATCGAAACAAATTTGCGGTAGAAGATCAAACCTGTAAGGGGGTACAAATTACATTTTGTTTTACGATTCTGCCTGGCTTAGCACAATAAAATTTTCATTAATTTTTTTAAATATTAAGTTTTATTTTTTAACATAGAAAATATTCCAACTAATTTAAAACGGTTTAATGATTAAAATAACAAATAATAATGTAATAAAAATCCGATATTGTTGTTTGCTTATATTTCCTTTAAGTTTTTCTATACAAAAATCCAGTTACGAGTTTGCCCTCCGTTTGTGTGAATTATAAACAAATCACAATGCCAACATTTCGAAAATTTGGAATTTGGTCCTGAAAGAGATATTTACCAATAGCCAGTTGTATTTTGCATGCTCAAAAGTAAGAAATCCTAAGAATGTATCCTTCGCACTTAAAAAAAAAAAAAATTCTCTTGAAAAATAATGTATTATAAAATTAGAATAAATTAAATCATGATTTAGAGTGTTTGTCAAAGTATTTTCCCAAGCAAGTCAAATTATTCAAATTTCTTTGCTTGGTTTGCGAAAATGAAGCAAGCGTAGAGTTTATCACAACAAAAATGTTAGATAACTTCAACAACACTAAATACTGTGCGGATTTCAACTCGGGCTGCGCGTTGCGAAAATTATAGTTTCCATTTGTGTACTGAAATGTACGCTCTATATTATCTTGGCATTATAAACTTATATTTTTCATAGGTGACAATTCTATTTTACTGGTAATAATCGATATGTCCCCTAATTGCAGTCTATTTACCTTACGGGATGGCGCGTAACTGTGTGACGAATATCAGCAGGGTAATAATTAATAATGTTTTTGTAATAAAGAAAAATATCTTCCAAATCTTACGAGAATCCATAAACATCAACTGACATAATGTAAATAATAAACATTTAATCTACATTAGGGAAAACCTGATAACAGAATCGATCCAAAATAATCGGCCAAGATAACTGACATGAACCTGCAACTGTTTATTCACAATTTTCACAGGATATGCAACAATATATACGAAAAATGTATTAAACCGTGAGCTCTTGTCATTGAATTTTCAATAATTGCACACTCAAAAAACACACACACAAACATATATATATATATATATATATATATATATATATATATATATAATATATATTATTATTTCATATATATATATATATATATATATATATATATATATATATATATATATATATATATATATATATACTATAAAAAAAACAAACACTAATATTCCATGGTTATAATTTATTGCATTGGAATCGTAATCACGATCCAATTCATCTGACCTACAAATTAGGAGAAACGAACACAGAATGTGGAAATCTACTTTGGAAGACAGGCAAAACTGATATAATATAATTTAATATTACTAGCGATTTTGTTTAATCATTTTGGCCAAGGAATGATTTCACTAATATGTTTACTGAGTGTGTGAGAATATGAGAAAAAACAAAATAAAACATTATTAGGGAGAATGAAAAATAAAAAAAATATAAATTTAGAAGACATAAAATAACAGTTGCTATTAAAGAGAGTTACACAAGCAAGAAGCCCGAGAAGAAACTGTCAGCATAGAACTGACGGTTGCATTTAAATATTTCATCTATGAGAAACTGGACATTGCCCAATCTATTAGTACGCTTAAAATCATAGCATATATTTACGAAAGAAGAAATCTCATCAGAACAATTACGATGAAATATAGAAAAAGCACAATGAAGCTACGTTTTGCCGGTGGAAAGTCACTTAAGCAGAGTTTTCAGAGGTGGACCAATAACATTTTATAATCTTTGTATTTTATGAAAAATCTCAAAAAATAGTCGAATTGACGGTAATATTCAATACATGTACGAATGATAAACTTAATAAATGATTAAAATAGATTGTAAACTTATAAATGTGTACGATAAATTAACTACAAAGACAAAGCGAACGAAATTTCCTCGAAAAAGACCTAGCAGTTGATTCAATATAATCATTCCATTAGAATCTTAGCAGAATAGCAAATAAAATTATTCTAATGCAGGTTAATTAGGATGGATATAAATATCAAAAAAAAAATATTTGGAAAATTTTATGAAAAAATCAAAGAATCAATAATGTTGAAATTAAATATAGAAATTTGGAAATTTAACAAAGAAAAAAGTTATATAGAAATAAATAGCGGAAGATAAAGAATGACACACAAAAACAAGTCGATGTTTATCTCCCCTTGAATGATCTGATGAATATTCAACCCCCTGTAAGGAAGCCTGTATTTCAGATTTTCATTATTTCTCATTCTTCTCCGTGTGCTAAATCACTTCAGAACATGGGTATTGATGAATCTCCATACCCTCGCACACATTATAGCCCTTCCTAAGCTGTCTCTTTTGTTTTCAGTGTGTCCTGAAATTTTCAAGACACTCATTCCTTATTATATACACTCGAAATTCCAAATATCTCTTTTTGATTCTAAATAAAAGCGTACTTTTCTTGTCGATTTTCCTTAAAGCCGTCTTGATTTTCATACGCTCAATGCATGATATTTGTAGTAAAATTGCTGTAAAATATTTCTGTAGCTTAAGGACTCTTTGTCCTTTGTGAGGAGATTCTCCACCATTCATGGCCATATAGAAGGATCGATTTCTAGATTTCTAATGAAATTTGCAGATCTTACTTTTCTCAAATTTGGAAGGCATATTTCAATATTCGATGTACCTTCGGATTTCGATGTCACGTTTCTGTACACCATTCCTATATTCCCAGATGTTACTGTTTTCGGACTTGCTTGGTTTTCGCATCACTAATTCGTAGTTGGCAATGTGCTCTAATCTTCTTGCTGAAAATCATGAAAAAAATATTTTCCAAATTTAACATCCTCCAAATTTCAGCTGTAAATGTTAAAGAAGATATCTGGAAAGAAAAAAAGACGGAGAAATAAAGAACAAACAAAACGAATTAAATGTCGATAGACAAAAAAAAAGACAATGTGAGACAATAGAAGAATCGAATGAAGAAAGAAAGATAAGCTTAGAGAATCTCTGGTTGAGTGGCTGGTTGGTCACTGGTCAAACAAATTGCACTACGCTAAGTGAAGCATCTTGGTCGAGCTGAGAGCTCTTAGGAATAGGAACACAAGAAGATTTGAAGACTTAAGGAGTTCTTCGATTCGTGTTTCGATTGCGAGTACCGATGTGCGGCCTTCTCATCCAGCTGAACAGATAGAATATTGGATGAGTGTCTGTAGGCGTTATTTCAACAGGAAAGGAAAGCGATTAGTGTGTGGGCGTCTTTAATGGATGCCAAAGACGAATACTGTTCATATATGTCCAAGTTAATGAGAGAAGGAGAAGTATATAGCTACAACTATAGATTTATTTACAGATCACTTTGATATGCAAATTACAACACGCGTAGTTGTATTAAATTATTTCTAAATCATTTCGGAAAATCATACATTTTGTCTGTAGTAGAGCACTGAAAAAGCAGTTTTGGTTTCTCAGCACAGAAATGTAACCACGTTTCGCAAATATATAACGGGTGTAACAGCAAAACTGTCCAAATCCTGTAACAGCAAAATTGACCAATTATGACTTTGAAACGTTGTATCTTAGAAATAATTATCGATATCTTACTGAAATTACCCGAAGTCTTTATAACACTATTGACTCCACTGTGAACAATAAGAATGTATTTAGCTCTAAGTTGAAATGCTGTGATTTCCTGATCCAGATTTTCTCTCTACACATCGCTCTTTTTTAAACTTATTCACCGTTCTCTTGATGGTTCTTAAATAAACTTTGACGATGGAAACAGTGCATGAATTTTGGTAACATTACTAAGGGACTGAATGATCTTTCTCCTCTCACTATTGCACAGTTGGAAAGATATAGTGCTGCTACACAAAACAACCTGTTCTCTTTCTATCTGAATAATTCAAAGGGTTTTTCAGTGATTTTAACGGCATATAGTGTCAAGATGGCTAATCGTCTGATAAACAGAAACTCAATAAGGTTATTGGTTTTATAGATATTAAAAATTTAGTCGTATGTAAAAGTATCCCAGGCTGTTACATGATTTGGGGAATTTTGCTTTTTAAGCAGTTACCTCTTAATTTCTAAGGGAAGTTTATTATCTTACTTATTATAAAACGCAGATTGTGTGTGTGTGTGTGTCTGTACGTTTATATATTGGATCGGATTTCCTACATTTTTCAACCGATTTAAACAAAACTTCACAGGACTACGTAAAATTACCTTGTGGTGGTTCTGACAGCGCCAAAAATTGGAAAAACACAATTGTTTTTGCATGAAATCAGTTTGAAAACACGATTAAGAGGCATCGCTGAATGAAAGAGGGACAACTCATATCGAGTTATACTTATTATAAAACCCAGGTTGTTTGTGTGTGTGTGTGTGTGTGTTCGTTTATATATGGGATCGGAGTTCCGACATTTTTCAACCGATTTCAACAAAACTTCACTTTTTTTTGGCAGGTAGTGTTTGTTATTGTCTTGTACACTTTTTTCTTTATTTTTACATTCAGAATGCTTTAAAAATTCCATTTACAAGACAATTGTTTATAATAAAATTCTATTCAATGGATAGACTCATAACGATTGAAAACAATGTTTTTGTTTGAGTTTGACCAATTCGTAAAAAAAACAAAAAAAAAAAAAAAAAAAAATTAAAAAAAAATTAAGACATGCGTGTCCGTCAACTTTAAACAATAATCTTTGTCAATTTTATTTTTCAGTCTTTATGATGGTCGATACTTGATCTATCTTTTACTGTTACATCGCCAGGCAACGCCGGGCTCTATTGCTAGTAGTATTATAAATTGATAGCTCATGACCGTTTTTCTTGTATTACATTGCTGTCACTTTCAATTTATTTTATATCAATATTCCGGTCCATTTTTTCAATGTTGCAGCCAAAGCCAAAGCCAAAGCAGTATAAATTCTCAATGTACTGCTCCAGTTATAATCTGATTATTTGAGAACTGCTCCTTTATTTATGCTCTACTTATGTCAATGTTTCTCTCGCTTTACACTTTGGGTCCTTTATCACTCTAACCAAGTCATATCCTATTAAATAAAACTCTGTTAATGTATCCCTGCTTCTTTGAAACTATAAGTTCAATACGTTTTCTTCTATAAGGTAACCAAAAAAGTTCTGTCTGTTTGTAAAGAAAAAAAAAAGAAAACCCTTCACAGTATGTATAACTTATATTTAGTCTTCTAAGTAATCGCCATCGGCATCTAGCTCTTTCTGTCAACGTGTCTCCTGCTGTTCAATGCCCTTGCGGTAGAACTCGGGGGGTTACACGCAAAGAAGTCCGTGAGGACTTTGCGCAATTTGCTTCATTGGTGAAGGATTTCCCACTAAGATCCAGGGAGTGAAAGATGTGGTAATCGGATGGCGCAAGGTCAGGTGAATAAGGTGGATGGCACAAAGTCTCCCACCCAAGTTGCTGTATGGTATTTCTGACCACTCGCGCGACAGGCGGCCTGGCGTTGTCATGGAGGAAAAGCACACTTTTGCAATGCCTGTTGCACACGTTTCAATTGCTGCGAGTATAGATCTCCAGTGACCGTTTGGCCCGTTGGTAGCAGTTCATAATGAACCACTTGACGACCTGTCCACCAGGCACAAAGCATAATCTTGCGTGGGTGCATAGGCAGTTTGCGATGGAGGGACAGCATTTGTCTGGTTGGGAGTTTCGTACAGAACCCATTTTCCACTGGTAAGGAGGCTAAACATGGAGAGGTGGCTCCCAAGCACTTGAATTTTCAAAACCAACGCCTTGCAGCACATTCATCCACAGCACTATCTCCAAATGCTTGATACATGCGGCGACTTGAGACAGCTACTGATAAGCATACTTTGAAGTCATAAAACAAACAGCCCCGAACGAGATCTCTTGACACTTCCAACCTTCTCACAGCTGTCCGGCTTATAACTGATGTCCGGGCACGGTGCGCGTGTTTTTTATAACGTCTGATGTTCCTACTTCCGGCTGTCTGAATTTGAAAACAATTGCTACACGCATTTCGTATATATTTCACCTTCATTCAATGACTAATCAAAAAACGGACAGAACTTTTTTCGTTACCTTGTATTATAGAAATATACACCAGCAAATTGGAATATTTCTTTCTAATATGCCCTGACACTTCAGGAATGTCCACAACCTCCTATCATTTATAGCTTGAAAAATGTTTATCATTATACTATACTTCACCGTTCCATATCTGTCAGCAATTTACCCAAATCCTTTATTCAATGATTCGGCTTGAGTTTCTTGCCTTCTATATGACTTGTGAGTACCAATTTTCCAAGCTGTTTTTACTCATTTATTGTCTTAATTATTTCAACCGTCTCTTTGTGATTTTAAGAATAAGTCAACAATTGTTTTCTTTTTACCTTTAAAATTCCAGATGGCAATCACTCTATGTCTTTAGTATTCTTAACATCATTCTATAGAACAACTTGTCTGCTTCTTCAAGTGTTATCTTCTTCATCAAATAATTGCCAAGTATTCAATACTATATTCAAAGATTTGTATAGCATTGGAGTTCAGAATTATTTCCTTTGTTTTTTTTTTACTAAATGTCCTATTATTTAATACTTTGCTTAGATTATGGAAGGCAGCTTTCTCTATTCTAATGTAAAAAAAATTGCATAGTAGTCAGTAGTTCAGCACACTTTTCTTTTTAAAGTAAATATTACTTTTATGTAATACGTTTAGATTTTAGTGGCCATCATTTTCTACGCAAATTGTCGTTCGAATTTGGTTGTCTTATTTTTCATCACCAGATCTTTAACCTTCTGTCGTTTTTTTCATTTTAGCATCTCCAATTCGTAGTTGGCATCTTGACCCGTTCCTGTTACAGACATATATACCTTCGAATAAAGTGCCAAAGTTTGCTTTTACTATTTTGTCTACGGGTTCCATTAGGTCTTCTTTTCTAACTTCAATCAAAAGATTTCTTTTAGGAAATAAAGCGGATATGATAGACATGCGATAATAAAATAATCTCATTGATAAATGTTTCTCCTAAATACTTAATGACTGTGGGAACGCCTCTAGTTAAAACGGAATTATCTTAACCAATGAAAGTGATAATGTATCGAACCATTCAATACAAAATATAACAAAATATATACGATAAAATTCGGTGAATATAATCGAAATTGAAAGTATTAATATTTTAATCTCTGAAAATGCCTGTTTTTTTTGTTTTGTTTTTTTTTATGATATTAACAGCATGTCTATAGATTAACTGGGATTTTTTTTCTTATTTGATTATATAAAACGCCAAATATGTACATTTTTCTGAAGGTCGAATTCAAAATTTATCATCTATATCTTATTTGCTTTTGGAAGACTGTATATTAGAATTTCTTCTATGTTAAAGGTGTTGGCAAATGAACTCTTCCAAAGAATCATCTGAAAGTAAACGTTTGTTTAAAACATTGTTTCATTAATTTTTCAGAGGAAATATCTCATTCATCCAGTGTATTATGATCACATATCTGAAATGTCATTCGAGCTAACAAAGGTCAAGGGGTGCATATTTTTCTAAAACAAATTTATATCAATATTCTAGTCGTTTTTTATGTAAAAGAAGATTGAAATGAATAATGATAGCATTTTTTCCATGAAGTGAGATTTTTTTCATCAATATACGACGGAGTAACTAAAAAACAAAATAGAAGAAGTGATTCCAGTCGAAGTTGCATGACTTTTTACTCAAAATGAAAGAATATTTTCTACAATTGTGCACTATGTGATCAAAAGATTTTATAGACAGAATGTTAATAATTACACATTAAAACAACTGCCTTTCTCTTCATTTCTCGTAATAGGAATGCTGAAAATATCTCAGGCTAACATGATTCTGCTCTTACCAAATCTGAACAAAATGTTCAAACCATTACTTTGTTTTACTACATTTTTTTACCCCTCGTTCTAAATTTTTTTAAGAAGTGCGGAAGAAAATAATTACTATAGATTCGTCACGATTTTGTGTAAAAATGGATTATCATAATCATCCTTCTCATCATCATCATCGAATAATATTCATGCTTTTTCCTCCCTTCTGTAGCAAGTTAGCATATTCCTTATACTCTGCCATTACCCCAAATAAATAATGGACCATTTTCAACTGACTTGAACTGGAACAACTATATTGAATCAATACCTGCATCTATTCAAAGGGACTTTGGTTCACTGTGCCGTGCCGGAAGGTATTACTCGTTACAGTACATCTTACACATGTAGAAATCTATCATCCGTCCTTGCATTGAATATTGTTGTCATATCTGGTCTGATATCCCTGTTGTTCATCTCAAGGTTCTCGACAAAATCCAACGATGGATCTATAATATAATCTGCCCTGAATTGGCTTCAGTCACATTCTAACAGACGTGATGTGGCTTCACTCTGTCTTTTCTAGAAATATTTCCATGGCCACTGCCCTGACGAGATTCTTCCCCTTATGCCCTGACTATATAAATTTAAGCGGGCGACAAGATTGGCATCTAGCCTCCACCCTATTTTACTGTTGGAATAGTTCAATCTAACCGCCACTTCTACTCCAAGAGTTTCTTTCCACGTACTTCCTGACATTGGAACTCCCTTCCTCTAGCTTGCTTCCCTGATAACTAAAATCTTCAAAAATTAAAATGCACTGTCAATCGCCATCTTCTATTGCATCGATTCCTGTCTTTTTTTTTCCTTACCTCAATCTCCTTCCTAAACCTACTCTTCTCTCTCAATTTCACTCCCCCAAAACACCCTGGGTGCGAGAGGCTCTCCTGTCTTTGTCTGATGTGAAATGCTTAGAAAAATCGTTTTCTACTCGAGAAGGAAAAAAAGAAAAAAAAAAACAGGAGGAAATATATATAATAGACGCTATTTGTTTTTAGCGACAAATAAAATCACACGTAAAAGTAAGAAATATATAAAAATAGATTAGAAGAAGGAATTTCTCACTCGTGTGCTCCAGTGAAATGGAAACCCATGTCATTTTTTAATCTTTTCTTTTGTACGCTTTTCCAAATAAATGACTTATAATCATATTTTGATTATTATTGCATGTTTTGTTAAATTTGTTATTCTAAAATATTTACTGAGACAATAAACGGCTATTTCATAGACGTTAATCTCGCCAATGTTATCTCAGTCATTACACTGTTTCATCAGCAAATTCAAAAGAAAACGAGGAACTTTGCAAATGGTGTTTTAATTATTCTTATAGTTACTTTGGATTAGAGGTTTACTACAATCATCTCTCTTGCTAGGCTTTATGTTTACTAGATGCACATTTAACCAAAAGTAGAACGTCTTTGGTATGACGATAAACGACATCAACCCGTCCTGAGTATGACGATAAACTAAATCCACGTACTTGGCAAGACGATAAAGTACGCCCAGCAGCAAGACCTCTGATCAGGTGCTTTTGAGAAGCGTGGAAGTACCTTTTAATTGCTGGTGTTCCCAGGCAATGGGAAAATAGTTAACCCCCAAACTAGGGCAAAACTCTATGTAAGTGTAAAAATATTTTTTAATACCAGAAATACTGTGTAAAGAATATGACCAGCAACACATTATTGCCAGTTATATATTTTTGAAAGAACAATTACCAGCTATATATATATATTTAAAAAATTCACATTTTTTTGGAAAAAAATATTCCCAGAAATAAAGTTTTGAAAAAAAGTATTACCTGCAGTAAAAATCGTAGGCATTAAATAACCCACTGAGGTTGATATGCCGTAAAACAAATCAAAACAAAACCAAATTAAAAATGGAGTAGTACTCTCATATTTAGGTTTATGCTGCTCAGCTCTCACTTTTCAGGCATGGTAGAGTCCAAAAATGTCAACGCGGCCTTGTGGGTGGTGAATAACTTTCCACTCTTCAAAGTATTTGCTTACAGATGGAACCTTGAAAGTCTGTCGTTATTCTATCGCTATTCTGCCGTGATGAATTCAATAGTTCCAACAGTTCAAAAACTTCACGACTAAGACTCACCATGCCCCGTACATACAATCACCAGTGACTATGTACTTCATTGGTGAGAAGAAAGTTCCATTCGATCAGCTCTTTCGCAGGAGTTATTTCGTTACTCCAACTTTACTCTCCTTATGTATGGAGTTAATCGTTTCGTTTCTTACATAGCCTTATAATTTCCTCTTCTATCTCCTCTGTTTACTTTTAAACAACCTCCGTCATTAATCCTCTACTTAGAGTATCTCTTCGGCGTTGTAATGGGTTAATAATTAGTAAAATAAGACCAGACATAAGAGAAGATCTTTCTAAAAAAGCTATAGCCAATATTGGACGGAAAGTGTTTTTTTTTTTTCAAATATTGCTTGCCATACATGTTATTTACACTTTATATTCGGACTGTTGTTCTCGTTCTTATTCTTGTTATTATAACGTTTCAGACCATGTGTCCTCCGGCCTTCATCAGGTATATATTCATTAGGATAATCTGAACGGAACCTTTTATTTAAGCTAAGGAGTAAACTGTGCCCCTTCCTCTGACCCTCTCTAGTTAGAGATATCGACTAGATCTTATTTATATTATTACTCATTTATTTCTCACCCGTTTTCAATGAGTCCAAGTAAGATTATAGGAACATAGAAATGCCGTAGTTAAAAGCGAATCATTGAATTATTAATGTGAAATAATTTGTTTTGTTCGTTTCACGTCATATCAACTCCGAAATTTAATTTTCTTGGGAGATCTGAAAAAAATAGAATTATGATATATTTCATTATGCTTTCAAAATTGCGCACATGGTAGATGATACTCAGCTTTTCTGTATATGCATGTTGCTGTAAAGAGAAATACTAGATCCGGTGATATGTGTGATTTTTTGAAGTTATATTTTGGAACACAGTTTGAATATTAGGATATCGTATGGATTAATATTATGAAATAGTACTTTTATTGTCGTTGATTGTTTGAATGTCTGAAACTGCATATCAAGCTCTATGTGTTATTTAATAACGAAATTTAAATATTTTGAACGCAGTGTCATGCCTTCAACTACAGATAAAATTTGTTGTTAAGTTTACTATCATTATGTATTTTTCAAACGTTCCAAGTGTTTTTCTTTATGTGGGAGCATCACAAATGCAATCACTGTGAGTTATGGTAGACCAAGGAAAAACTGAAATTAACTGGTGCTTCCACGCTCCTCAAAACCTCCAATCTCTCGATCTGAGATCTTCCTACTAGATGTAATTTATCGCCATATAACCCGTTGAATAAAGACAAAATCATGGACAAGGAAGGCCATTGGATTATTAGACGTCTGAAAGAATTTACTCATATGCTAGGCTATAAGGCCTCCTTAGTCGGAGTAGCAACGAAATAAATAAAATTTGTTTTCTACTTCTGGGAAAGGCGTATTTTCTGCGATTTTCCAAATGAATGTATCAGTATTTTATTAAGCATTCCTTTCCCTCTTAGAAATTCTAGAATAATTATTTTTCTTTGAGTGACACATTTTTATGTACTATTTTCTGATCGTTTTATTTAGAGAGTTTAACAAATTCTTTTGCTGAAGTGTCTTTATAAAATTATATGATCACGTCTATAATCTAGCACTTATTGTCTTTGATGTATTTTATATCTCTCTCCTGTATGGTGACGTCTATCCTTATTTTTAGCTTGCCTGATTTGCTCAGAGATATGATGAATCATTTAATTGAGAAAATATCTAAAGTACGAGGCTGAGCGGAAAAAAGTTCATAGGCTGACTGTGAAAGAATTATGCTAGAGCTTTAAAATCTTGCATGCCTTCAATTAAAGAATTCATCTAAATGAATGCATTGTGTTCTTCATAGTAGAATTGCATGACTGTTCAATGGAAACATCAAAATTAACTTGTAGCGACAAAAAATTAGGCTTGCTGGTATCAATGAACTTCAGAATAAATGTCTTGATGTTTCCATTTTTTTAACATGAACTTTGGACAGTCCTTGTGTTGGTCAAATAGTCTCATTAAAATTGTCAAAATCTGGCATCGTGGTGTTACAAAATACACACAAAAAAAGGTTTCAGCCTCCAAGATATTTCTGACATGGTTGCTTTGTTAGAGCATGATGCTCCAAGTTTATCAACAGTTCAAGAATGGGCAGCTGAATCAAGGAGAGGAAGAGAGACTGTTGAAGATGTATCAAGGTCTAGACGTCTCGCAGCTACTCTCATGGAGGAAAACATACATCCTGCTTACCACATGTTCATGGACGACTATAAACCAAAGGACGAAGGACTCTATTCGGTTGGCGAGACGTCTTCTGACGCCTGATCAAAAGCACAGCACTGTGATTACATTACTGACGTTTTTGGGGGCGGATCCAGATGGTTTCCGTGAATCTTTCCTAAGGAAATATGAAATCTGGGCTCATCACTTTGAGCCAGAGACGAAGATACAATCCCAGAAGTGGAAACACCCCTCCTCAACTGCTCCAAGGTAGAACAATGTCGTTTCACCTTCGTAGTATAGGATAGACTTTTAAACAACAGGCATTGTGTTTTTGACAATCTTCAAACTGGTCAATATCAACCCCCGACAATATGTGGTCTCCTACGATAATTTTAATATCCCCATCAGTATTCTTATATAATTAATCCTTGTGCTCCATTCTGTGGAAGGGCCGTTGGGTTTTCTTACTAGTTATATTTTCTGGGTTTTATTTTGTGTAGGTTTGTCAAATCCTTTTGCTGAAAGGATTGTATCAGAGGAATTGGTTATTGAGTTAAAGAGAAAGAAAAAAATGAGTATAGGGAGTATTCAGGAAAGGATAAGCGATGAACAGGTTTAAGAAGATAGAATATGTTGATTGACGTTGCATTTAAATTTTTGAACATTGTAGTTGTGAAGGAAGTAAACGGAAGGTGGTTCCATAGGCGGACAGTGCAACAAAATAAATTGTTGGAGTAGAAGTGGCTGTTTCATTTATCTACTTCAGCAGTAAACGGGTGGGACCTAAATATCAATCTAGTAGCAAGTTCCAAATCATGCAGTCGAGGCACCAGGGATAAAAAATCTCACCAGAGCCATTGCCATGAAAACATTCGTAGAAAAGACAGGGGGAAGCCACATTATGCAGATGAGAAAGTGAATGAAGTCGAGATGCCATGTTAGGATTGATTACATTAAGAACAATTCTTTGCATTTTATCATACGTGTGTAGAAAACAGAGATAAAACTTTGACATCACCTCATCGACTGCGGAACTCGCTGTCTTCGTGGTCTCGAAGTTATTAAAATCTGACGAAGCCAGATAAGAATATGTTTCACACAGTGATCCCTTGTATTGTTTTTAACCTGTAGTAAAATCTGACAGTACCATGGCGTCTCTTGGAGGCAACCTTCTCTGAGTCTTGGCAATATATTCACTCAGAAATTATGTACAGAGAAAAACGTGTATCATTAATTTAAATGATGTTACTGACATCCGGTTGCAAAATACAAGAGGTTATTACTTATGTTATTTTATCTTTTCTCAATTTTATGAATATGATTTTATCAGTGACAATTTTTTCTTAATCTTTCAGTAATTTCCTGTGAAGTTCTGCTGCAGTTTGTTCTCACCCAAAGAGTAATTCTATTAAACCTATTTTCCGCTGTCCATGTTTAGCCGGAGATGTAGTCAGTGTGAGAAAAAATCGTAAATAACATCAAAGTTATATCTCTGTTTTCTTGATAAATTCAAAAGACGACATACGTCGGAATCCGCGAAATGTTTTGGTTGTAATGTAAGCCATGCTTTATTTTCCATAATATTGCAACTCGTGTTTCGGGTATCGCAACCGTCTTCAAGCAAAGAGTGGATATTTCCACCTATTATTATAATGAATTAATGTTCTTCATGTTTTTCGATGTTAAACATTTTCGATATTAAATATCCTCTTTTTGTCTAGCACTAACACAAATCTTCTTCTTGGACTGGCAGTAACAATGTTCTGTTTGAAGCATAATAAAACAATTAAGATTGGTCCGAGAAAGGGTTTGTGAGTAGGCTATTTTTTGCCAATATGTGTATATTTATTCGTGCTCCCCGTGTGATTGTGTACTCATGCATGAGAGTGGTACGACCACTGTATTTGGCCATTATTTGTGCATGTTGTGTGATTTGTGTGGGGGTTTATGATCTATTTAGTGCTGGTTTAAATTTGTTTATGAAGTTTTTTTTTTGGGGGGTTCTTGTATTTTTAGGTAAGAATAATTGTCTGTGGCATAATTTTAAATTCAGCCTAGTTACAGTTATATATATTTTGTGATACAAAGAGTTTTCTGTTGTCTGTAATTTGATGTTGCTTTTGTGGAGGGAAACTCGTTTCTTTAGTTTTTGGCTGATACCTTATATGACTTCTTGCATTTTGTGCATTTAAGTATATTAATCACATTTTTGGAGTTGGAGTTTAAATTCTTATTTATTATGAATGTCGTTTTGGAGTTTTCAAAAGTGTAGGAGATTCCTTCTATAATGATGTCAGAAGCTCCACATCTTTTTTGTTGCATTTTGTGACACCATGTATTGTGTGTTGGTTAAATTTGGAGGAATTGAATTTTAGTATATTTTTCAGTTTATTATTCTTGCTAAGTAGGTCTAGATTTTTTGTAAATTCTGCAAATAATGCTGGATTGTTATTGTTGTAAGACATATGGTAGAGTTTGTTCGACGTAACGTTTCTTTGGATTTCGAAGTTGGTCTGAATGAATATTTTGTGCGAGTTCAAAACATTTGTTTTGTGGGGTAGTTTTGTTTTTTTTAGAGTTCTATGTAGTTTTTATACGCGGGTTTATCGAAGGTGTTTGTCAATCACTATAGTAAAAACAAAACTTGCTAGGAAATAGGGGATGGATTTAAGGATTTAAGGCAGTTTTTGGGGTGATGGCTTTTGAAATGAAGAAACTATTGTGTGTCTAGATTTGTGGTAGATATCTGTGATTATGTTGTGATTATTATTTTTAAGGATTATATCTAAAAATGGTAACTCGATGAAATTATATTCTTGGGTGAATTTGATTTTTGTATGTAGGTTCTGAATTAGAGTGTGGAATTGTTTAATATCACATAATGAGGATTTCCAGAAAATGAAGCAATCATCTAAATATCTTTTCCAAAATTTAGTGAAGTCCTCTCTTTGTTTTTTTTTAAATTTTCCCCATATATTTGTTCTATCTATTCATAGAGGTTTTCCTCTGGGTAAACAAAGTTTATGTGGCATATGCTGGTGTCATTTTTGTTCCATTCGCGGTACCTAGGATTTGGATATAGTTTTTGTTTTCAAATTCAAAAATGTTATTGTTCAGAATAAGTTGTCTACTATCGATAATGAATCCCTTATAGAATCTGAGATGTAGTATTTCTGGATGTTTTTCAATGCCCAATAATATTGTATATTTAACTAATACATGGTGTATGTTGCTATATAGGCTACTAATATCAAAATATGCCATAAGTTTTCCCGGATTTACTTTTTCTGGTATGGAGCTGAAGAAGCGAATATCGTCTTTGATGTAGCTTTGAATCTGCTTAGTAAGTGGTTATAATATTGTGTTTATTTGGTTACCGAGTCTGCTCGTCAGACAGGCTAGTCCTGCTTCTATGGTTCTTAATGTAAGGTCACTGGAGTTTGGGACGCTAATGTATAGACACTTTTGTGTTTTTATTTCGTATATATATATATATATATATATATATATGAGGTAATTTTGGATTATTATGCACTAATTATTTGCTCTGTAATAATAAATATATTGAGCTCTTTTTGTGGATCACTTTTAAGTTTTACATTACTAGGATATATTTGGTATATATACGAACGGATTTATTACCTTTATATATATATATATATATATATATATATATATATATATATATATATATATATATATATATACACACCTGATAATGTATATTATTACCGGATCATGTTAAAATGTATATTATACAGTTTACGGTTAATACCAGCTCCATTGTAGCTAGAAATTATTATATTGTTCTAATTCTCTCCATTAATATTTCTTAAATACTGCAGCAAGATAAGGAAAATATTTTGGGAAGAAAGCTTCATAACTTTCGCAAGAGTATCTTTATTATATAAATATCACGAAGCTTATGGGAAATTCGATCTTGCTCTGAGGATTTCCTTTGCCGCGCCAATAATCCTGATTCTATTTCTCATCATTTCCTCGTATCTTAAGCTTGCATGTACCGCCATACATTTGTTAATTTTTCAAATGCATTCGTGCCTATTCTTTAATTCAAATTTGCGAAGTCAGGCAGACATTGAAACATGCAAATGGAAAAAACATAACATAAAATCTTTTAGGGACCCCTGTCTCACTACCCAAAATATAAAACAATTTCGAATCACAAAAAAAAGGAAAAAAGATGTAACAGGCTAAACCAGGTCCCGTGTTTTGCGTGATTAGGGAGATGGAAATATCACGAACATTAGTCTCGATTTGATGAAATAAAAAAGGGGGAACAAGCAGGAAATTGGTGTGTGACAGAGAAATGGTTTCGACAAGAAAGAGATTTCTGGTGAGTGTCTGTTGGAATGAAGAAGAGAAACGCTAATCCGAACAAATGTGCTTTACAGAAATGCGAAGCATGTGAAAACGCCCGTTTCGAGTATTGTGGACGATACTGTTTATGCAGAGAAAAGATACTTTGTTGACGGCACGCAGTTCATTTTGAAGTATTATACATAGAGCAAGGAGAGCAATGATCTTACATCAAAATATGGGGCAAATGAAAGTGGGCTCTGACATAATATATAAAGTATTTCCGAAAATCTTATTAAAGTCATCGATTTTACAATTAGAAAATGTTCTATGATTTTGTTTCTGATAACATTCCCATATGTGATGTGTGTTCTTCGCACGCCAAAAAATTTTTCGCTGTAACTATGCAACATTTTTTTAGAATTTGCATTGCGAGAAGATACTGTGGAGTACTGACTCGGATTGCGGAATCGGAGAGCTGAGTTCGAGTTCCAGTCGATTTCATTACATTAATTTACATGTTAATACCTTGGGAAAGGTATGACTAATCTTATTCTCCCCCAAGCTATGAGTAAATAGCAGGACAGATTGTAGCCTTGGATGGTAACTTGTCTACTGCAGAAAGAAATGGCAAACTACTGCGGGAAATAATCTGTATAGTCTGTCATGTATCGAAAGATACATGATCGCCTAAGCGTGTGTCTCTCATAAATCAGTTACTGCCTGTGCTGACAACTTTAGTAAATAGAGGTTTAAAGCCATATAACAATGAATCAGTGGCTCACGTACGTTCACTGAAGTTAAGCAAAGTCGATCCTGGGAATTACCTACTTGGGTGACCACTTGGAAATTCCAAGTATGTTAAGCTTGTATGTGTGGTTAATGTGGTGGATCACAGCTTGGAATTGGAAGTTGGAGAGCCGAGTTCCAATCCAAGGCGGATTCGTTATATTCACTTGCGCGATTCATACCTACCCAATGAGTATTTACCCTTCACTCAGGTATGAATTCGTCTCCTCTACCTCAGCTTATATTATTATGTCCAAAACTAACGATATACTTCAGGGGAGCAACGCACTGTGTTTCTTGCCCTCACGTTTACAACTGACTTAATGTAGAGCGACTACGTTGAAACAATAGCTGCATGGACTGCAAGAAAAATTGGTTCACTGTGTCGTGCCAAATGATTTTTCTCGTCAGAATCCATCCTGTACATTTACAAATCTAGCAATCCCACGTGCATTGAATACAACTGTCATATCTGGTGCTCCTGCTATTCATCTCGAGCTTCTTGACAAAATGCAATGAAGGATCTGTAATGCTATCGATCCTGACATGGTATCTCGATTTCATTCGTTTTCTCACAGATGTAGCGTGGCTTCCCTCTGTCTTTTCTATAAATATTTTTAACGCAACTACTCTGGCGAGCTTCTTTTTTTTAAGAGGAGGGGGTGCTAAAATTCAACCGCCAATACCACGCCAACAGTTTCTTCTCTCGTTCCTCTCACCTACGGAACTCCCTTCAGTTTACTTGCTTCCTTGAAAACTACAATCGCCAAAAATTTGAATAAAACGTCAATCGACATATTCTAAGTTCTTGATTTCCCGTTTCATGTTTGCCCGTTCTTCAATCCTCCCTATACTCAGAATTTTCTCTCACTTTCATTCCCTGTAACTACGAGCATCATAGTGGCATTTACTCCATGCTTGGGGTGAAATTATAAAATAAATTTTCTTGTAATCTAAAAATAAATGGTTGTAAATAATCTACAGATGTTTTATATGCCAACAATTTATGAATCAATAGCAGCATGGCCCGGCGTTGCCCGTGCTTAATTCAATAATGGTACTACTCATACAGCAATCGCTAACACTTGACTTAAAATATTTTTGTCCTTCCTTGCCTTTAAAGGTGTGCCCCTTCTCGTACTGGTGTTGCAACGTCGGGCCATGCTGCTAGTCAGCTATAATATAAAGTATCTTAACTCAATAGCATTTGAATAATTTGGATATTTATATAATAAATATTAGACCAGATGTTTACCAGAGGTTCCGGTTATTGAAACAAACGAAAATGTTCTTTATTTTTGTTTAACATAGCTTCCCTCTACATTATATATAAACACTTCTATGGTAATTACTCTTATGCTTTGATACGTAGACTTTATGATTGTAAGTGCAATAATTGATTGGCTGCAAGGTCTCATCTCTTCCCAATTTAAATGGCTAGCTTGAACCTATGCTATTAGTTTCTTCTATCGCATTCTTCGTTTGCTTGTTCCTTCCCAGGCAAATTTGAACTTTAAAAAATTGAATGTTTATCGTTATCTTCTGTCTTCTAAATTCATGTACTTTTATTGTTCTTTCTCCTTAATAATATATTTTTCTGCATATTCTCTAAAACTCAGTAACCATTTGCGGCTTAGTGGCTTTATTGCCTTCCTTTGCGAGAAATGATTAAAGAAATTGTTAAATCCCTTACGATGTTTCCTTTTTCCCCGCTTGTTAATTCATACTTATCACAAGATATTGATGTTTGAAAGAGACCATTGTTTGTCATGTATTATATTATCAGGAATGATTGGATAGAGACATGAAGTTTGCCTGAAGTTACAAGAAACAATTGTTAATAATAATTATTTAATTCCCAGTTTCCATAGTGCGCAAAGTTATGGAAGCCAGGATAGAAAAAATTACCAAATTCAGAATATATTTTTTGGCACGGACGTAAATATTTTATGGCCTTGACTATTTCACAGCGTTGTAGCAAATAAATTATCTTTGGTAGTGGAAATGTGTTCATCACGTTATTGTTATTGCAAAGAGTGTCAAGAAGCACCAAATTGCGTAAGTACATTTGGGAATTTTAGTGTTAAAAATAGAACCAACATCACATAAATTATGACGATAAAAAGCTCTTTATATAAAACTCTCGGGATAAATATTCAGGAAACATGACAATAATGACATAGCTATTTTCTTTTCGCATTGTGCGTTCTGATGAAATAAACGAAAATAGTCGAAACGAAAGAAAACAATACAGACAATCAGACAAAATAGAATGTCATTATTGAAAATGATTATGTGGAATAAGACTGGCAGTTTCCATATTCGCTGTACAAAATCGGAACTGTGATTTTAACGAAAAGCGATTTAACCCAGAATTTTCGGTTTTTATCATTTTCTCTTTTTCTTTTCTTTCAATCAATATTCCACAATTGTTTCGACATTTCATCCGAGAATTTCTTCTTATTGTTCAATTAGGAAGCAAATCACAAACACATTTTTATATATTTTCTTTATATGTATCTTTTTTTATCTTTTGACTAGTCCTGGGTATGATGTTAAACTACATCCGGCAGCTAGGTCTATCTTTAGGAGATTGGTGGTTTTGAGCAGAGTGAAACCATTTCTAAATTGTTCTTATTTGCAAGTTCATCCTGATGCGGGGTGATACATAAGTTAGGACCCCAGATATCGGCAAATACTGAACCACATAAAAAAACAAAAGGGTATGAAAGTATAAAAATGCCAGCAATAGTGTTTTCCACGTATAAAAAATAATACTAACAATACGTATTTATAGTAAAACGACCGAAATTTATATGTAGTTGAAGACATAAATTGCGTTCAAAATACCTAGATTTCGGCATTAAATAACCCATAGAGCTTGATATCGCGTTTAACTAAAATCAACACTCCAACATATCTTTTGACATAAAAATTACCCAATATCTGAGAAAATAATGATTTTTTTTAAAATGATTATTCTAATATCAGAACTTGACTCATATTTATTATATTATTATTAAAAAGACAAGTCAAGTGAAAAAGTTGAACTGCTAAATAAAAATTAAATTAATGATTCATGAAATAAATTTCACAACCTTTGTTGCTTTTGCTTTTGGAAATGCCTTCCTAGTTTGAAATTAGGAATTGAAATGTTCCTATCAATCCAACAGAGGCAATTTGTATGGTCTGATTAAATAAAGTCCTTTTTGTTACGCATGTCCATTTGAGGAGGTGCAGAGAACAACTCACCTAGTCACACTGACGCCAATTCTGTCAGTGGACTGAAAGAGATAATTCTTCAGAGGGACACTCATTGTCGAAGGATATGGTTTCATTATTCATATCTCTATGCTACCATTTATATTACAATATGAGTATCATAGATTCCTGCCTTAAGGAGATGGTAGAGTAACGCTGAAGTAATATCAAAAATTATAAATTTAATATATATATACCCGGTAAAATAAAATACTATTTGTTCTCTTTCCATATCCCTATCTCTCTCTTTCTCCCTATATATCTATTTGTCTGACTGTCTTACAGTTTTCCAAACGGTTAAACCAATATAAGACATAATAGCCACTCAAAGTAGAGGGTTTCTTAATGAGGTAATATAAGCGAAAATTAAGATTGATTCCTTTTCTACAGTTCATCAATTATTTACAGCTACTTTAAAACCAGAAAATAATTTAAGATTGTAAGAAATTTTTGCCTTGGCAATAGTACAGATTTCGTGATATATTTCTTACTAAGTAACATATAGCTGGGATTTCAAGTCGTTAATTCATACGTATCTCAAGGTTATTTTCACGTAAGTGATTATAGGAAACCCATCAGAAATTGGAACAGCGCTCTCCGATTAACAATTCTGAGCCATTATCTATTAAAGCACTGCATATCCAAGCTTCGTATTCCCAGCTGTTACCCTTTTAGGTACTGACCAGGGTCGACGTTGCTTAACTTCGGTGAGTAAGACGAGGAGTTAAGTAGTGCACTTTATGATGATATATAGGAAAGATAACGGTTAACCATAGACTTGAGGTGGTTAAGATAATCGGGTAGATATGCTGTCGAGATTATGTTGCCTGAAATAGTGGTTGTTGGGAGAGATTTCTAATGCAATCATTCTTACTGATATAATAAGGATGATTCCTTCCATTGTAAAATTCACGGTGCATGAACCGTGAATGTCAAAATTGGTCGAACTATGTAACTCGTCAGGACATTTGTTAAAGTTATAGGATTGCGACGTTTCGTCTGTCGAAATGGTGTTTTAAGGCGGAAATAATTCTTCAACAAGGTGGCGTAGAATGTTCTGAACTTAAGACATGGACGTAAACACTTGGCAGCTCAAGGATAGACACGATAGCCTTTCTTTATTTATGGCCTGTCGTGGCTCTTGTAAAGTTACACTATATCAGAAACAGTTAGATAGTTACAGAACCGGTAGAAAGAATCATTTGTATCGCTTCAGCAGACACCTAATTCTTCTTGAAATACTCTGCTATTTCAAAAGCCAGATGATATAATTCTTTCTCTCGCTTTACCCCTATCTATCTATCTATCTATCTATCTATCTATCTATCTATCTATCTATCTATCTATCACATTCAGTCGATCTGTTCATATAAATGAGAATGATTTCATAACTGTACATATAGTGAGCGTAATCATTTTGCAGAATTAAATATTGAACATAAGTTCTAATGTTAAATACTAGTTTCATATATTATTTTCTAGAGGCAGTGTATTTTAGCCCAGACTTTCTGAGGCTGACCTTTAAGGTCAGATGGGAAACAAAACAGATGAAATCGTTTTTGGTTCGTTAAACCTAGCGTGGTGAAAGTGATTTCAGGGAGTTAAGATTAAGAAGACATACACAGTAGACGTGGTTATTTCCTGTCTCGGGGAACTTGCTCTCCAGTGGGTGTGATAGAATAAAAAAAAAGCACTGGCTAGTTAAAAATGTACACGTCGACGTGTTTAATAAAAAAGATAAGATTTGAATCAATTTTATTGTAGTTCTCTTTTTACCGGCGAACAACACAATTTGTGATCCCCCGGCCGAGAGAAAAAACGAAAAGAGAGAGAAAATACAACTTATGGAATCGACCTCGTCAGCCAAAAGACCTCCCAAGACCGAAGTGGGGGTATACAAAATTTTGCTTATTTGGCGCAGTGGCTATAACCTCCCCAGAAGAGAGAAAGAGAAAGCGAAAGAGTGATAGATAGATAGATAGATAGATAGATAGATAGATAGATAGATAGATAGATAGCCAGAGAGCGAGATAGATAGATAGAATGTAGCACTAGTATTATATGTTATCATTAATAGAAACCGGTAAAGCACTTGAAATCAACACTTAAAGTCAACACTTGGAAGTCTTAAGCTCCTAGTCAACAATGGATACCATTTCGTTGATGCTATATATATATATATATATATATATATATATATATATATATATATATATATTCTTTTTTCTTTCGTTTCATTTCATTTTTTGGAAGTGCTATCTGATGATCCGGCGTCCCTTAAAAGGGCTCTGGTGAAAAAAAATTGTTATAATGGTACCTTAAAGTGGTCTGTTTTTCTTTTAAATTTTAGCTCTGGATTTACATTGAGCTCTCAGGATTTCATCCTTCTTGGGATTACCCATACGGATTAACAAGTTCTTCATAACTATATATATATATATATATATATATATATATATATATATATATATATATATATCTTCATAACTATATATATATATATATATATATATATTCCAGTTAGACCGATAAATGACGTCGCTTTGAGTGATTTGAAATTACTTCCATCAAACGTCACAGAGAAGGTATTAAACAAAAATTGTTGCGTAAAGATAAACAAAACACAATCCTTGAAATCGAATCTAACTACATTCAAAAGTGTAGGAGTGCGTTCATTTATTTATTTTATGTATTTCTATTTTATTACTTAATTAACCCATTTATATTTAATTTTCAAATGTTATTCATTAACCATTTACTTTCATTTTTTTCTATATTCTTGGATAAGTAATATGGCTTCAAATCGTTTTTTGGCTTTTAAGATATAACGTAATTATAAATGTTCAGGACATAAATTAACATTCTGCAAGTTGTGACGTCCCTAAACACAGCCTTCGCTCGCTCCTCGCTGCTTCGTACGGGTGTCGCCGCTCCAAACGTAACGTCCGCTGTTTGCGTCAGTCGTGTTGTCCCGTCCTGTGACGACCAACTGGCTTGGTATCGGTCGCGGCACCCAAATGTGACGTTCTAACCTTTTGGTGATTCGGATGGGAATCTGGTTAGATTCGATATCCGCCTCGTCGTTCCCAACTCACTTCCAACGTCTGGTTACCAAAGTAACTGCGTTGATCTCCAGTCTGCCTACCCACGTTGTGAATTGATCTTAGCCAGACGAAATCAATCAGTAGTTATGGCCGTAATGCAAATCGAGTTCAACGAGGGTGACACCGCACAAATATGCATAAAAGAAAATAAAATGATAACTCAAAAGTTCAAGGTATCAAAAAAAAAAAAAGATAACAAAACTTTATGTCTAGTTGCTGGATACATAGGATTGCGTCTATCTCCCGATCTGCTATATGGATTGTGACACGTTGTTCTTTTGTTAGGCGAGTTTTAACACTTGAAGTTGTCTGTTCTTCAAGAAATTGGTTCTTGGTGTGTCTTCAGGCGAAAGTCGAAAAAACTTATTTTGGTGGTCTGGATCTAAGTCGCTCTTCAAAATGATGAGTTCGGAAGCTGCGCGAATCTTAGTCAGTGCGAGGCCTGCTTCAACTGAGCACTCTTCTCAACTCAACTCAACTCTACTGAACTCTCTGAACTGTACTGATTTTTGCTCGCTGCGACTTTGCTTATATGGACGCCGATCAAACCGGGGTGGGTTTGTCGGCGTCGGAGGTTCCTCGATAATTCTAAATACATATCCACTTCTTTTTTTTTTGGTTAGGAATTTTCCACTTCTTTTCATTTTTTTGGGAGTCTTCTCTTATTCCCACCTTCTCACCATACATCAGAGGGGCGTCAAATGTCCTCCCCACTTCTTCGTAGCAACCTCTCATACCCATCCTCTAGGTGGGCGGCGACAGCTTCCCTCCTTGCGTCACGTGATCACCACTCGGCCAATGGTGTCCAGCCGGGCGTATGCGATCCAAAATTTGTTTCAGGAAAAAAAATATCTTGCTCAAAAAAAAAAATTATCTTTTTCTTTTCCTTTTCTTTCCTTAATCGCAGCTCTCATTTTCTCCGGCCGCCAACAGAACAATGCACTGGTGTCATAACCCCTGTTCTTATCTGAGCTTCGTCAGTCAGATTTTCGCTAATTATCAGAATGGGTGGTCGACTAACACAACACAGTCGACCGTCGCCTCGAAAAAAACAGTTCCATTGTTCTAGTCATATTTTGGCGCAAATTCCTGATAACATAGTTTTGTTATCACAGCCCCCCCCCAAAAAAAAACGGTCAGCCGTTACTTCGTGTGCGGCTTAGCAGACGACACAGTGAATTTTTCATATCTATCCAAAGCCCTGTATTTCACCTGTTCTTTGTCAATTATCAAAATAACATTTTCAATTGGAGTTTTCTTGGCTAGTCGGTCTGAGGTTTGCTAATTAGATGTTTTGCCCGCATTAAGCGGCTGTTATCTATACCCGATAACACGAGTTCGTCGCAAGAACATAGTCGATTCCCTTATCCACTTAGAATTTTTCTGCCGTGGTAATGGCACTTTTCGCCATTTGCTACTTATCAAAATAACATTGTCAATTGTCTCTGGTCGTGGGTGTTTTTTTTTATCATCCACGCTTGGGTCTCGCCTCTCTTTTCCTTTCTCTTTTTCCTCTCTTTTCTTTTTGCCCTGGTAAATGGTGCCACAAAGTTTATAACAATTTTTAATAAGTACAGAAATTTTTAGATTGAAATTTTAGATTAAATTACTTCTGTGTACAACGAAGCTATTAGATTTTATTCATGAAGTAGGTCTTTCTTTTGTTAATATTGAAGATTATTTGTTTAACTTACGGAAATTTCCGCCAATATACATTAATATGCCATGTCACTGTTAATGTTAATTTAGGCGACAATTTATCCCTCGCACCCTTTATAAAATCGGTTCAATTAACTGGACCATTATAAAAATAGCCTCGAGCTAATGAAGTTCTTATTGGGAACGATACTTCATTGAAGCTTGTGTATTCGTGTTACAGAATCACAAAGAAAAGATAGCACCAAATACGAGAGACCACATCACTAGAAGTGTTACAACAGCAGCGATATCAAATATAGCGATATCTAGCATGAAGGGAAATAAATATTTTGATATTCGGAACTATTCAAACAAATTGTTAGGAAGAAAGCCCTACCCTCCTATCAAATCTGTAAAGTACAAAAACAGTAACTGGAGATGGGAAGGTCCCATTCTCCTGAAAAATTGAAGCAATTTCAAATGATAATCGCACTGGCTGCACAATTGATGTGCATCTTAATCAGTAACCATCTACATCGAATGGTTATCAGGTCATGTACAAGGTGAGCATCATTGCACACACACATATTGTGTATCAGTGTGGGGGTGCACAGAGACACAAATGGAGAAAGATTAAATTCTCTCAATGTTTATTAATAATTTTATTTCAGGTAATTAATGTTTAACCGCTGAAAACCGATTTACCCGTTCCCAAGAGGTAATATGTTTATATATATATATATATATATATATATATATATATATATATATATATATATATATATATATATATATATGTATGTATCATGTTTTAGATGGTCATGGCTCAACAAAAAATTTCATTTTTTATATCATCTCTGTAAGAGTATGAAAAAAAGAATAGTGTACTTGCCTGGTTTCCTCTCCACAGTTTTTATTTGGAGTATCTCTGTAGAATGGGTGCTACGCAAAGCAAGAGAACTCAGTCTACCCTGATTTTTATCTCATATAGAAAAAAGAATTGAACTCATTCATTTTCCAATTCTATGTGAGCGAAAATAAACACATTAGGCGGCATTCGAACGCGGCTATCCGATATCGCTATCCCGGTGGAGGGCGATGAGCACTACACATAACCTGTTAGCACATAGCCATTTAGCTGGATTATAAATTTACATAACCCACATGGTTATATTAACTATCACAACCCAACGCATGTGATTAATTGAAATAATATGTATAACATATCTCATAATTCTTATAGTTTTTTCATAGAGTCTTAGAAGTAGAAATGACTCATTTATAGGACAAAAGTTTCGTTTGAATTTTTATTATTTTAAAAAAATTGAAGGCGTACCTGTCGAATGGAATGAAAGGAATACAACGTATCTAAATACCAAAAATAAATTAGTATTTTCTTTTTCTCTATTTGAATAGCACAAAAACTGAAACGATAACTGAGATTCTAACAAGATAATTTGCATAAACATATAGACACTCACAAAGACAAACACATATAAACACTCATAATTGTTCTAAAGAAATTTCTCCCTCACTAAGACGTCTGCATGAAGCTAAGCGTACGACTAGACTGGTAAGTAGGTCTCATACTTCAAATACTGAATTTGCTAGCTGTAATCATTATTCTCACTATTAGAATATTCTATGAGTTTATTCACTCGTACATCTAGCCTGTGGAAATCACTTCCAGTCTCTACGTCAATCGCCAAATTCTGTCTAACTGAAACCCGTGCGTTTATTGCCCTTTCTCATTACTAATCTTCTTATGCTCTTACACTCATGTTAAAACCTTGCGTCCTCGTGGCATTATCTCTTTCTTTCGACTGTATGGCTATATATATATATATATATATATATATATATATATATATATATATATATATATATATGTGTGTGTGTGTGTGTTTTATTATTTTTCTGAATATGTCCTGATGTTGGTCTAAAATAGACCAGAAACGCCCATTTACGTTGACATTATATTAACAATTATACAGCATAATTGCATATTAAGATTTTTGTTTGTTTTTTTTTGTATATTTTTTCTTCATATATATATTAATCAATATTAAACCCACTATTTATATATATATATATATATATATATATATATATATATATATATATATATATATATATATGTGTATATTAAAATTTAACATTAATAATAAATTCCGTTTCTTGATGCATTTATTTATTTAAGCACACATAAAATTTACTGCTTCTCTATATAGGAAACCCACTAGCATAAATTCGTATCTTCTTAATTATAGCAGTGAATGCCTCCAACGATATAAGTTAGTCCTTATAAAAAAAAAAAAAAAAAACTTAATCCAAAGCATACGAATGATATCTTCTTCCAAAACAATATTCTATAAAGTATTACATAACATTAAATAGACAATAATATATTTCCTAATTCCGTCATTGATCAACAAAGTACAATATACCTCGATAAACTTAATAAAACCGCTAGCAAAATTGATAATATTAATAGTGTACGTTAAAGTAAACTCAACTAATATTGTTGTAACCAATAATAATTACAAACATGATGAAACAACGCTCAAAAAGATAATAATTAGAAATGTTAAACTCATTAATAATAAATAAAGGTCATCATTATAAAACGTTTAAAACAATTGACATGATAGATTCTAACAGACCTACAAACAAAACTAAATCCTCTACAAAAACCAATGTACTGTATGAATTTACATACCCGTTCAGAGATTGTATCTCTGATACTATTAATAAATCCCCTACATATATTGGTTTAACTACAACCACGCTCTCTCGTCGACTTACCAGTCACATTTCTGATCTGAGTTTTATTAAACAACATTTCTCAGAAAAAAACATAGCCACGTACATAATATTAGATATTGGTTGTTAACACAATAATACTCGCGCATGCACAGAGTAAAAGCAACCTTCAGAAGTTGGAGGCCACCTGTATTAAAACGAAGCAAACCACACTCAAAAAATTACATTTCGGTGTAGTCACATCACATTACATTGCATGTAGGCATATATTTCTGTTATTAATATTTCGGCCATTCGCGTATGTGACATCGTAGAACTGCAACTTGAACTTACGACCTGCGTCTGTTATTAAACGACACCATCGTCGCATAGCAATCTTCTCTGTCAGCATAACAAAATATCATTTTCGCTTGTGAATATCTTTGTTTAAATGTCCGTATAACCATTCTGAAGATGGCTTATCTGAGCCGAAAACTTAGAACAAGGACCAACTTAATAAAAAAAAATATCCAAATGTTGGACAATTCTTTAATTAAAGCAAAAATTCGAACTTTAGAATGGCTTATGATCAGACATAATAGTCATTCATTGTCTGTAATATTTAACAATATATGTTTAAATGTGTGTGTGTGTGTGTGTGTGTGTGTGTGTGTGTGTGTGTGTGTGCGCGTGTGTGTGAATCATACCTTAGTCATATTATAGCCTTGTTTCTTAGGCATTAATATGAAAATAGATCTAGTTCGGTCTTCCGGTTGTAGTAGATTTAATTTATTATTTCTGTGATCTTGTCTATGCCGAAATCATCTAATGTCGCCAGCAAATCTATTACAAATCTGTCTGTTTCTGTGGCTTGTTTCTGTTCAATTTGGCCAGTGCAACTTTCACTTTCATTTTTAATATTTCTGTTATAACCGGATTTCTGTTTATTACTGATTGCTCTCTTTCGTCGTGGATCTCTTCTCTTTTCGGATATAGAAAAAAAAACAAAAGTGCGATAACCAAAATCGGCACTGGTAAACAAGGATGACGGCTCTGCTACAAATTGTACAACTTATTTTAATTTTAGGACTGTCAATTTTCGATGGATTTAGACCAAAACTTACATGCACGTGCTCCAAGTTAATGGGAAGTCCAAGACCGGCATTTCCCAACTCCCATCGATAGTGGAAATAATCGATATTTTCATGCTTCTACGGCAGTTTTCATGTAGTTTGCGGTCATTCTGTACTGGTCAGAGTGAGAGCCAATAGCTGGCTGCCACGAATAAGCAGATAGATTCTACTGGCCAGCGTGAGAGCCAACAGCTGACAGACACGAATGTTACCTAGCATGCTAGCATGCAAAAAAATCAATAGCTGCATTCGTCACAACTAGTAAAAATTTAAATCTGCATGGCACTCCAATTGGCTCATTCGCTTGCTTAAACTCAACGTTGATTCTGATTCCGCAGAACTGGGTTGGGTGTGAAAAAAATATTTGTTGTTAACATTCTTTTTTCATTCGGTTTTTCCAGTTACGAGTCCTTTTTTAAAACTGATAGTTTTGTGTTTATTTTGTTTAGTTCTTTTTTCGTAACAGATTTAATGTTTAGTATAGAGCTTAGAAAAAAATCGCAGTGTGAGACAGGCAAGAAATAAGGCATGTAGCAAAATCAACACGGAAAAGGGCACTCCTTTAAAGGCAAGGAAGGGCAAAAATATTTTAAGTCAAGTGATAGCGATTACTCTATGTCATATGATTTTTGAATTAAGCACGGGCAACGCCGGTCCATGCTGCTAGTATATATATATATATATATTATCGTAAAAGATTATTAATTTTTTATCTAAATTTTATTCCAGCATCAATTTTTCTTGGTAAACTTTCCAGTCTCTAAGGATTGTGGTTTTAAACAGTATTTCCCTTTTTTTCTTCAATTTTTAAAAATGCAATGTTAATTGAATTCTTCCGATGCCTTCATCTTCGTACTCGTCCTTCTCTTTATCCTTTCTCCAAACAACACTCTTTACTCTTTCCACACTCTGGAACCCATTGCATGCTAAGGGCTCTCCCGGCATGCTTGGGATGAAATGCTTAAGAAAAAATCTCTGAACTATTTTCTGTATATCACGGTTCTGTCCATGGATTTTATGCAATGATGAACATGTTTTTTCGTTCTTTCATTTCACTTATTTTATATGCATATCTAATTTATCTGTGATACTCATTTTTCTTTCTATTTCTGCGCATGTTTCATTGAGCAATTCCTCTTTAGACTGCCTACACTTGTGTTTCATTTCTCTGTGTAGTTTTCTATAATTTTCCGTGCATTGCCATTGTTTCCTCTCTGTTTTCCATCATGTCAAGAATTTCATTTGTCATCTATTCATTTTTTCTTCTTCGACCACTTTCGTTTGAGATTATCTCATTTGCCGATGTCAATAAAGATTTTCTTAGTGTGTCCAACATCAAGTTTCCATTTCTATTTTCCCTCTTATATTCCTTGAATACTGTCCACATATTTTTTCTTCAGGTTCAGGCCATTGAAGAGCGTGATGCATTGCAATTTTTGTTCACTAATTTTGAATCCACAGTTGGCACTTGGATAGATCGGGCAGTGTACAGCTGCATTCCTGAATCTCTAGTTTGTAGTAATGAATGTGGATTTTTTTTTCGTTTGTCCTACTGGGTTTCTCCATGTTCATATTCCTCTTGGGTTTTCATTGAACCAGGTGTTGGCTAATATTTTGTTATCTTCTATGCAACATTCGGCCTATTTTTCTCCTCGTTCGTTATGCTTTCCTAATCCGAATTTACCAGCTATTTCAACATACCTCTCATTGTCTACTTTGTCATTCTCCCTCTCACATGATAATTATAAATTTTGCGATGAACCTTGGCGTTGTCTAGCGTAGAGTGGTACTTTTCGATTTCTTCTTCTGTAATCCGTCCTGTCGATGTATGGACAATTATGATGGATAACTTAAGGTTTTTGCTGTTAGTTTAAAGATCATGACTTTTTCAGATACCTGAAAATATCCCAGAACACATTTTTCATGTTTTAGTCTAGTATTAAACCAGTTTTTTTTCATTTCTCTCTTCGACTGCACATATAATCATGTGTTTGTCAAAGATAAAAATTGTATCGTTTCGCCAAATCGTTTCACATGCTCTTAAAATGTTAACATTTAGTCTAGTCATCTCCATTTTATATTTACCAACTGTCCACAGTGGTTAAAATTTCGAAGATTCCAAGTCCGGAGAATTATTTTTTGTGTGATGCGAGGAATCAATTCCGAGTAATTTAACCCCCTGTATGCTAGCAGTCGCTGGATGACGGTCAGGTGACACCTGTCGCTCATGTCGGTCCTTATCCAGCGAGGTATCAGTCCCGAGGTATTTCATCCGTTTTACGCAGATTATGCTAGCAGTCGCTGGATGCCGGTCTGGTGTCACCTGTCGTTCATGTCGCGCCTTTCCGGGCGAGGGATCAGTTCCGAGGTATTTCATCCCCTTTACGCAGTTTATACTAGCAGTCGCTGGATGACGGTCAGGTGACACCCGTCGCTCATGTCGTTCCTTTCCGTGCGAGGGATCAGTTCCGAGGTATTTCATCCGTTTTACGCAGATTATGCTAGCAGTCGCTGGATGCTGGTCTGGTGTCACCTGTCGTTCATGTCGCGCCTTTTCGGGCGAGGGATCAGTTCCAATGTATTTCATCCCCTTTACTCAGATTATGCTAGCAGTCGCTGGATGACAGTCAGGTGACACTTGTCGCTCATGTCTCTCTTACCGAGTGATTATTCAATTTCAATTGGCTTAACAATATTTACGCCGTTAGCTTTCATAATTTGTATGAATGATGTCATGATATTTCTTGTTATATATAGTGAAGTCGTCTCACGTTACATCTCCACGTTGATTTATTGAGGCACACATCTCACCACTTCCTCATATCCTCATATTCTGACGGAAGATGCGTGCAAAAATATTAAATATATATATATATATATATATATATATATATATATATATATATATATATATATGTGTGTGTGTGTGTGTGTGTGTGTGTTTGTGTTTGTGTTTGTGTGCGTGTTTGTGTGTGTGTATATATATGTATATATAAAGTGATTCTTATTGCCACACCTGGTTAAAAATGCTCTTCCAGTAATATATATTACATTTTAAAAAATGTTATGAGTCAAACCTCCTACAACTAGTACATTTGTAAAACATTATTTGCAAATTTCAAAATGTATCAATTTTGAAGATATGAAATTCCATGTTTATAGCACATGCACAGACACAGACAATCATAGAAACACGTTTGCGCGTGTGTTTTGTGAGATAATGAGAGAGAGAAGGAGTGAGATCAACAGTCAATTGGTGGTGCAAAACCAAATGATCAAAACCTTTAGACTTCTATGTCTTTCGTGTGTGTGCATATATATATATATATATATATATATATATATATATATATATATATATATATATATAATTTTTAAAAAAATATGATTCCTTCGCTACATAAGAGTTCTCATGTTTTAAAAACAGGAGCCGAAACCCTCAATATAATTATTATAATTAAATTTAATTAAAGTATCAGGCCCTGTTTCATCTTCAAGCGAAAATTTAGGAATAACTAATCTTGAAATTTACACATCTTTATAAGTATGTTCATTCGCAAAATTAGTTACTATGCAAACGGCTAGAGCGAACATCTTCGTAAGGGGCCTAAGAGATAATTTGTATCCACATATCAGTCACCTTCGTAAGTGGTCAAGCCGAGGTAGGGTCGGTGTCCATTTGAAAGCGAATGATGGAATTCAGTACGCACATCGTCTAGTCAGTCACAGCGAAAGATTGCTGTTGGCACCATTATACGTCGGGAAGTGTCTACCTAACGTGTTCTTTCCTATTTTTCTACATATCTGCAAACACACACACACATATATATATATATATATATATATATATATATATATATATATATATATATATATATATATATATATATATGTGTGTGTGTGTGTGTGTGTGTGTGTGTGTGCACTTGCATATATACATGTATACGCAGAAAATATTTGTATATTAAGAACAATTAGGGGAAAAATTTCTGATTAGTCAGTTTCGATTGCTGCATACAGATTCTTCGCCCCCCACACTGCGCCGCTCATTTGATGAGGAAAGGGATTAAGGATTGGAGGGAGTACGGTAAGATTATGAATAGTAACAGAGATGGTGAAACAACTATTGAGTTTTTACTTACACTCAGGCTGAATATGCTTTCTTTGGAAATGCATCGGAATATTCAAGTTTAGTCTTCCATCAAATCTTCCATTAAATTCTGTGACCCCAACATTTAACTCTAAATTATTAAAAATATAATAATACGAATGTGTATATATATATATATATATATATATATATAAGCATTAGTTCCATTTCATCCTCAAGTGAATTCGCTTGAGGATGGAATGGAACTAATGCTTTTAATTTAATTGCAAAATTAAATTCGGGGCTATTAGCTTCTATTTTGAAACATGGTTAGGACTGTGTAGCGGAAAAAACATATTTAAACCAATTAATTTATAATATTAATGCTCTTTAAATTTACATTGAGCACTATTTTGTAAAAATGAAAATATCTATAAGAACACCGGATTATATATCTTACTGTTCTTTCTGTTTATATATATATATATATATATATATATATATATATATATATATATATATGTTTCAGCAAGAGTTAAATCACACAATAGGACATCTGGATAAATCATGGAAAAATAAGCAAATAGAATAAAATAAAATTACGTTCAAATGTGAGGAGATACATACATTTAAGGACATGAGAATTTACTTGCCGGAATTTTTAAACAAATATTATATGCTTCCTTTCTTGGGTTGAGCAATTTCGAAGAAAATGGAAATTTTTAGGATGCTGCTGAGTAGTGCTGAGAGCTCTTCGCTATGAATAGAGGCATCTAGAAGTCGGTAATGTTTATATCGCGTATTTAATATTTAAGTATTATATATATATATATTAAATTCCTTTTCTCCGAACCATGCAATGATGGGTTACGAATGAGTGTCTCCAACTGATATGAAATCATTGGGGTTTCAATTTAGCGATGAGCTGTGATACACCAATGCAATTCTTAATTACTCTATATATATATTTAAAAAGTATTATGTCAATACTAAACTTATATATACATAGTGTTTGAAATCATTTTTCAGGTGGAATATCAATGATACATAATGAAATGTGTTCGAAATAAGGATTGTAAGTGAAAGGTGAGAAATTGTAACATTTTAACACTGAAGAAAAGCATGTATTTATTTTAGAAACCTCTTCGCTAGGTTGTCTTGCATAAATTGTATCAATGTATCTTTAACACATATTATTGGAGTAGATTCACATATTTACGTATGCAATTCAAGTAATGAAAAAATAAGACGTTACATTTATCCGACACGTCACCGTTTGCGCTTGACAATGCGTGAAATGTCAGTGTTTTTTTTTCTTATTAAACGATCTGTTTGTAGCCAGAGTCGATATGTAAAAACTATGTTCACTGGGAATAAAAAATCTAGTGAGAGCAAAAATGAAAAAAAAAAGCATTGCGTTGCATAGTATCATCAGTAAGATTTCAACGGCTTTTATTAAAATTGGATATGGCCTTTTTAAAATTAAATGCCCGGACAGTAACGGTTATCAAATATTTTGAAATTTTTCTGAAAAATTGAAAAATGTGTATGAAGAATAGGACCATGTTCTTTTTTTCTTCCAACAGAGTAGGAGGTGTGTTTAATCTCAGTAAATAAATAACATCTGGTCAATATGGACTTGATTCAAAAATTCCAAGGGGAAATTAAAGTTAACACACCGGAATATTTTTGCCTTATTTAAATTTTCTGAAGTTTTTTCTTATATATTAAGATTTATGCATATCTCTATGTTTCAGAATAATAAAAAAAAACATAATTGCTCATTGTAGATTCATATATATATATATATATATATATATATATATATATATATGTATACATACATACAGGGTGAATCAAGAATTTATTACAAACTTTGGGGACGATTTCTTGACGCCAAAAGAAGAGAAAAGGTCTATATAGACATATGTCTACAAATCTTTCGACTTCATGGCCTGCGCGATCCATTTTATGGCCAGCTCCTTCCCTCGACCTGGGTACTTTGGAATTCTTTCTGTGGGCCCACCTGAAATAATTATATATGCAACAGAAATTAATAACCTGGCACGAGGGCCTGCTAAACCAGTCGAAACCGTGTGTGAGTATTTGAAAAGCTTCGCCAGATAGTAATCTGACGGGATGTGAGCGTTTGTTATGAGTTGCTATAATGAGGTATAGATTTGGCCATTTTGACAAATGTTTATAGGGATATGTTACCTTGTTTTGACGTCAGGAACCGGTCCCCAAAATTTTAAAAAAATATTTTCGGATTATATCTGGGTTTGTACATTTAACTGCGTCGAATGTAAACTTAAGGTCAATATAGGGACAATGGTCCTTGTTTTGTGAAGATCTCGCTCGAAATTTCATAGACCCAGTATATATACGAGATGAAGATATATATTTTTATATATCAAGAAAGGTATAAGGAAAAATGTACGAAAAGTGGAAATGCTTTCTTGTGGGCCGTTTCATCATTTAGGAAATCATCTCTATAAATTTGCTATGTTTTGCGTTTACACATGCAAACGAACGAATAATGGTAGGAATTTTAACTAAAAACGAAAAACCGTAACGAGACAGACCACAATTTTGACATATAACTTCTATTCTGATCAAAGGAGAAAAACATGTCAACCAAAATGTCTAGAGAGTGCACTGATCGTGCTCACATCTACGATGAAATTATGCTATGGCTCTTCTAGTGTTTCAGAATAACAGCCATATCTTCTATTATCACAGTATGAGATGTCTACTAACAAAAGTGTTGGGAAGAATAAGAACCTAAATAAAATCGGCTAGATAATAAAATTCAAATTATGAAAGAGAAAATTCCTAGCATCCTTCGTTCGAGGGCGTTCGTGCAAATTTAGTCCAATGAAAGCCTAATGGACGAAACGCGTCTCTAAAAAACGTTTCCACTTGTAATACATTTCCCCGTATATATATATATATATATATATATATATATATATATATATATATATATATATGTGTGTGTGTGTGTGTGTGTGTGTGTGTGTGTGTGTGTGTCTGTGTGTGTCTGTGTGTGTGTCTGTGTTTGCGTGTATGCATGTGCGTGTATCAGTGTTTAAAAATTCCATAGGTGTATCTGTAAAAGGACAATATGAATAAATTCAAAAGGAAAACATAAACGACTCGTTTCGTGCACTGAGGTAATTTATCAAGGTAAAATGTAATGATTTATTCTGTGACAAACATTTATATAAAAGAGGAGAAATCTTATTGGTATTTCAAATTTTGTGGAATCGTAGTGTTCATGATTATTTAAAGGTTTAAGAGAAATACCAGGCAAGTTCAACGGGCGTGAGGTGATAGAGGATTTATATATATATATATATATATATATATATATATATATATATATATATATATATATATATATATATATGTGTGTGTGTGTGTGTGTATTTAAATTTTTTGGGATTGGTTTATGTGTTATATTTTTAAATAACATGAGATTCTGGATTTAACTATCATCTATCTTTTGTATTTTTGTAGCCATGTATCCTGCCTTGGGAAAGTAGTAATTCATTCAGAAAAAGAGGTTTTAGAAAGAATTAGATGCGCAGATTCATATGTTGATAAGATTCGATTACGTTATTTTTGATAATGTCCCTTCTAAGTAAGTTACTTTTTTTTTAACAAGTGTCGCATTCGCTTGTTCAAAGTATTGGTGGTATTTATTTTTATGTATACTAAAGCATTTAATAAATTGTTGTGTATGAGGTTTCTTTTCTCTTCATAGATCCGTTCTTTTAAATGTTTGCAAGTTTCTCCACTGTATTCTGTGGATATCTACTTTCGAAGACAAGATACATGGCCACAAAAGTACAATCAAATTATAAGAAAACAAGTATTGTCCTATACGATTGTTTGCGATGGACTGAGTAAGCAATGGGAATGCTAATGTATTCATTCCCATTGTGCAAGGGCACAATCTTCAGAATTTTCTTGGAAAAGTCTAAGAAAAAACGCCAATATTAGAGGCTGTGAGGGAAGTCAAGGGAGGGGAAGAAGCCAGAGACATTTCTGCAGTAGCATAAACTGTTTTCCATATCGTAGAATGAGGAGTCCTTGTTTATTGACCTGAAACTGGTGATCCTTACATCTGCCGTGACCAGGTTCCACTGCATAAACTGGGATGTAGCGAGTCATGGACAAGGTAATTACATGTTCCTGGGTGATCAACTGAGGCTCACTATGAAATGCTTCTGAACTGACAGAGACAATGATCTCACGTTAGTTTCCCATATGATGAAAAAAGATATTTATGTGTTAGTGGTATAGGGAGCGGTAAACAGAGGGAATGGTCAGATATTTGATTTTTTAGAAGAAGCATTGAAACAATATCTCTTTGATAGATAAAAATAACAATCAGCAGCAGGTTTTCCTGGGTCTCTCCAGAACATCAGGACATCAGGACTCCTTTCTTGCTGTAAAACAATGCAGTTAGTCCATTGTAACAGGTTTATGAAAGATGTATGGGGCCATGATTTGTCTTTATATCCAAATTTACATTCAAAATAATGGAAGTAAACAATTCCCAGAAGAACGGAAGCAATTGTTCCGTGCCGTACCACAGTTGTGAAATCCCCACACACGTAACTTAATTAATTTGCCTTGCAGATGCATCCTCGGAGTTTTCAAGTGCCTTAAATCACTGTAAACTTGAATGCATGTATATATAAATGTCATGTATATGTATACATGCATATGTCAAAATTCAGAGGTGATGAATGAAAACAAATTTCGTATTTGGAATCAGAAGTAGTAAGGTAGGTTATGACAAGTATTTTATGCTTGCATCATTTTTGTTTGAAAAACCAATATTTTTGTAACTTGGAAAAGTTGATCATTAATGTTATGGGGTCCAACCCTTTTTGATACAAGTGAACTCGCCTATTGTGTACTTGTACTGCTGCCGGTGAATACCCGGAAGTCAGAGAGTGACACAGTGAGAGAGTGAGGGAACCGCTTTGTAGGAGTCACAGTTGCGAGCACGTATACTCAGAAGGAAGTCATACTTCGATACTGAATTTCCCTGACTATAGATATAGTATTATTGCTACTAACCGCATTTCTGGATCTACTAACCGTATTACCAATTGTATTATTACGTCAATACATTTATTTGCTATATTCCATTCCTGCGTTTGTCTTTGATTTGCGACCGGATTTCATCTCGGAATCCACAACAATTAAAATGAAACAATGTTTGACAATTTATCAGTATTTGCCTAAATGAAAATGAGCTGCCTATTTTGTAATAGGAATCACCCCCTAGCAAGGCAGTAATGCCGACAAACACAAGGGTTTACAGGTTGTGGAAGAATTAGGAACAGAAACATTAATGATGTGCAGCAAGAGAACAGAGTATTCAGGTGCATGGTAGATAGCGATTGACATTGCATTTTACATTTTGCAGATTAAAGTTGGCTGGAAAGCATGGAGCTGGAATTGATTTCCACAATCGAGAAGTCCGGGAGACGAAAGTGTTAGAATAGAATTAACGGCTACCTTAAGCCAGTTCGACGCCAGTCCATAGTAAAGAGCTCATTCAAACGTTTACGATTAAAGTAATTATAGAAAAACATGGAAAAGAAATCATATGGCAACGAGAAGTAATTGGGGATGACCAGATCAAAACCAATAATATTGCATATTCTTCTTTGCAGCTTATCAAAGACGTCGAGGTAAATAGCAGGGTCTCCGCATCATACGTGATAGCAATATTCTAAGCATGGACGAAAGGTAGACATTGATATGTAAGACAGTTTCGAGATAAACAAATTGCCTCTTGTCTTTCCACTTGATATGAGCAGAGAAGGTGAGTTCGAGAAAACGCAACGAGTCACTTTCCTCGATCATAACATCAGTCATTCTGAGGGAAGACAGCAAGGGGTCTCTCAGATGATTAATGGAGAGAAATGTTTAATGTTGGAGGCGTTAATATTGACAAGCCGTCTTTTCTCCCATCTGACTACGTACTTGAAATCGCTTTAGGCATCGGCTGCTAGTTGGACTTTCTCAGCCTGATAAGCCTTACTATCGAGGTAGGTCGAAATTGTTGTATTGTCAATTTAGATACCAAGTTGAGAGCTGATGTCAACAGGAAGGTCATTAATGAAAATTATAAATACAGTAGAATCAAAGACTATAACTTCACATGATATAAGACTGAGCCTTGCGAAAACATTATTTATACTAGAATAAAGCTAATTACAACTCTCTATTCATTATATTAAGCAGGTTTACCCATGAGTAAAATATAACAGAAAAGTTATAGTTTTTATCATATATATATATATATATATATATACATATATTTATATATATATATATATATATAAATAAAATATATATATATATATATATATATATATATATAAGTAAAATGAAATATATGTAATTGAAAACACAAACACACACACACACACATATATATATATATATATATATATATATATATATATATATACATATATAATTTGGCAGCATGTTTTCATTGAAACATGTTTCATTAAATAATTCAGACAAGTTGTTTTTTACTTATTTTCAACAGGATCATTTCATATTAACAGACAAGCTCAATTGTGTCATTATTAAAGGAAGAGAGAAAAATAAGTGCATTGATTCATATTTTATTGCATGTAATTTCGACATAGCACAATATCAACATAATGGCGTTGCTTATTTCAAAACAAACAGTGTAGATTTTATCATTTTCAGAGTCAAAATTGCTGTATTCATCTGAAAGTTAAATTCTTTACTGAAGTGAAAAACGCTGAATGAATACGTGATTGCGGAAACCATTTCAGAGTAGGTAAATAACTATTAAAACTGTTAGTGCAAACCTCATATTTTAAAGTATCTATTGTACGCATTTCAAAAGAGTTGTGCTGTATTAATAACTAATTTTATTAAGGTTTGTTTTCAATATTTTAATATAGATGGCTTCAAGAATTTTTAGTTTATGTTTAATATTTTCATTATAAAATATAGATATATTTTCAACAAGACTTTTTTTTGAATTGCGAATGTGTAATTGTGCAGGTGTAAATGTTTAGAAATGTTGGATATATAATTCAATTAAAAACTCAACCACCGAGACAGCGTGGTCGAAGTGTGTCCAATGTGAATATTATTTTTTCATTGAAGATACAATTAAATTTGGAGGATATTTAAATTTATAAACAATGTTGTTTTTATGCACCATCTTACTAGGTGAGGAAGAGTCGTTACGAATGATTGAATTAGATATACTCGATTTAGTGTTGTATATAATTAATATTCTTTTTTTTTTTTTTACTAGAATTTGCGCTGGATAACATTGGCATTTATTCAGTTATATAAGACATTTTCGTCTTTTTTCTTGTATTTGGTTTCAATATAAAATTATTATTTGGGTTAGCTGAAGAAGCGTTGTTTTCTATATGCTTAGTATTTCTGATAGAACATCTTATATGTTCATCAACAATACCATAAAGAATTTCTTTTATATTTGTTTAGTTCGCTGTTGTAAATGTGTTTTGTGGATTACTTTAAATTTTGCACGGTTTATTAGATTTTTATAGTATTTTATAGTAATTTGTACATTCACTCTTATAGATAAGGGTGCACTAATATATGCTTGTAGTGTTTTTATATTGGGAGATTGTGAATTATTAGTTTTTATCTAGATATCTAGAAAGGAATTGTATTGCCAGTATGTAAATACAGCATTAAATCAACCGTTGAAGTAATTCAAATTGTAAAAAATGAAAAACCTAACAAAACATGCCTAACTTTTTTTAATCATGTATAATATTTTTTCTCTTCAGGTACAAAACAACGTGTTTTGGTGCAAATTGTAAAAAATACCAGAGTAGCCTTATATTTAAAATGTATTATATATATATATATATATATATATATATATATATATATATATAATTATTTTTTTTATAAAAAAAAATATTTATAACATAAATATTTTATAAAAATACACTACTAAATAATTTATTTAAGTTTCAACACCCTCAAAGAAAATCAAAAGATGTTTTTTCATCATTTGATAAGACACCGATTGTATTGAAACAAAATGGCTATTTTTGTAGTGATTTTATAAAATATTTATGTTATAAATATTTTTTTTATAAAAAATAATTATATCTGCTCTACTTTGTACTGAGCACTCTTTTAAGAATAGTAATTGTTGGTTATTGGAATTCATTCCGTATAGACCAATTATATACTTGTGTATATATATATATATATATATATATATATATATATATATAGTGTGTGTGCGTCTGTGTGTGTATATATATATATGTGTGTGTGTTTGTGTGTGTAATTAACATAAATTAGTTGTATTTTCATTTTTCAATATGTATTTTGATTTTAATGATCATTTACACTCTATATTAGAAAATTAATATGTAATTTCACAGTTGATCTTACTGACTTTTTCGAAAATAAAATATTCCTATAACTGTGAATATATACTTTAAAATATCCATAGATTCAGTTAAATGTAAAACAAAACAAGGAGGAATTATACAAGGTTACGGCTAAAAGAATAGCCGAAAGTGCTCCAAGATACAAGACATTCGGACAATTTCTACATAATTTATATCCAGGAAAGAAAAAAATGCAAAAATAAATTATCCAATCTCTGGCTATTTTCCAGTGACATAAATCATAATCAAAGGAATTTTTAGCGTTATGTCAGTATAGAGAGAGAATAGCGGAAGGGAGAAGAGGGGAGTGAGAGAAGAGGGGAGTGAGAGAAGAGGGGAGATTCTACTAGATATACGGCTTTGAATTCAAAACCAGCCTGATACCTGATGGGATGTGCAAGGTTATCTTGACCTATATTCACCTAGCGATTATACTGCTGCAGTACAGGTAGTTCTCCTATTCGTGTAATCATTTGCTAAACGCCCGACGATGATTCATGTGAATATCTTTAGCTAAAATCTTCGGTTTCAATGAATAATATCCACTTCATTTTCTTTATAATGTTGCCTTCCATCAGTGCAAATTGACCAAAACCTTTTGAAGTAAAGCAACCCCCAAAGCGTAATTGAACCGCTTTTGTTCCTCACGTTCGAATGGGTGTTCGGCAAATGAATTTATTTCTTTTTCACGTAAACGTATCACTTGTTTGATTGATTGATGGAGGAGTCTTATCTCGTCTCATTAGTGCATAAATATTTGCCCCTTTTTGAGGTTCTTGTGCAAAATGTAATCAAGCCTTCAATTGTATTGGGCACAATGAAGATGTCTGCTATGGTTTATGGCCTTTCAGTCTCGTAAAGTTCAGCATAATTTTTGCAGTATTCTAACGTTTCAAATTATTATATCTTTGCGTATAATCCCTAGATTTTTCTTGACAACTTGTGTCTTTGTAAAACATGATGCGGAAAACAAACTTGAATATTCTCACGTCAGAAGTCATTTTATGAATTGTACTCTTGAATGGTACCCAACGATTTCCTTGGAAATCTTGTCATATACAATTCCAGATATTAGGAGTCTTAATTGCAGTAAATCAATAATCTTGTCCTTTGACTCAGCCAATGTACGTTTAAAAGGTATTGTCTGTATGAATAATAGGTTTTGAAGAAAGGAAACCGTTTTGCAATATTAAATATTGCTAAAGTAATCGATCAAATAAGTTATAGGAATGTCTTGTGCTTGTATAAAAATTGAAAATGAATTAGATTAAACATTTTTACACATTTATATCAACCTTTGCTAATATTTTTTGTTCGCATGTTATTGAAATATTGTGGCATAAACGGATACACTTTGCTTTTTTCTTGTAATGATGACTATTTTATAAATTGCTTGAAGGTTAATATCTATTTTTTTGTTCAATGTGAGGGTGTCGACATTAAGCAAAGAGATAAATCTAGCTAAGAGATCGCGTAGAAATAGAGCATAAGTGTAAAGCTGAAATCTCAGAAACACATAGGAATACTGGAGAGGCATTCAGAAAACATGTTAATGTATTAGGAGACAGGAAGATATTCTTCGATTCTTAAGTTGCCATATAATATAAAATGTCTTATTCAGCAGGGCTGACTGGATTATTTCCTCACAAATGAGAAGGGGGATTCTATGACTAGAAACCTGAAAAAGGGAAAATAAACACCGCAAGATAACTGATAATTACTCTAAAAAGGGTAGCTGAACTTTGTGTATAACATAATGATAAAAAGGTATAATATAGCAGCTACAATACTTCTGGTATATAGGAGATACAACGTTTGGAAATTTAAGCAGTGTGAACACTGAAATCAACACTTCTGAGCAACAGTTCGTTTCACGTCGTACCTTAGCATCTCTCTCTCTCTCTCTCTCTCTCTCTCTCTCTCTATATATATATATATATATATATATATATATATATATATATATATATATATATATATACCCTTCCGTGGGTTAAACATTTTGGAAGATAGGGAATCTGCCAGCTGCTGATAATTAACGCTAAAAGCTCTTCTCTGTAAATAGAGTATTCTGGTAGCGGCTATCTCGTATATAATTCATTCGTTAAAATTTTCTTTCTCCCCTTGTTTGCACTCAGTGCCTAAGGTGAGAGATTCGGACTTATATCAGATCGGTCGTGTTTCGATCCTGGCTTGAAGCAGTTGTATGTCCATCCACACTGATGGTCCGCTTAATTTATGTATATATATATATATATATATATATATATATATATATATATATATATATATAATAAACCAAATGAGTAAATATAAATAGGTATACAAACAAGTGATCGTATACAAGTACTTTATAGTGTAAGGAAAACAGTGCTCATTATAAAGTAACTGTTATTAGAATACGCTATACTGAACTACATTTATTAATTATTATTGTAGTTCAATGTAACATATTCTAACCCAAACATCACTTTTAGAAAGAATCTTTACGTATACAAGTACGAATTTAACGGAAAAAAAGGCCGAAAAATATTTGTCGTTGATAAAAAACTATAAAAAAAAAACAGACGACATGCGTTGAACGGATGTCAAAATTCGTTAAAAATTGCACCTCTACCTCACGTAGACTTAACCACATTTTCGAACGTAACACATAATTGATAAAACAATAACTGATAAAAATGAACACGCTACCGCCCCTGTCTAAATAATTGGATTTCTGTATATCCTTTGAAACAAAAAATTATGAATTGTATTTGCGTTTAAAACTCAGTAAATTTAAAAATATGTTATTCCAAAATTCGCTTGAAGATGAAACAGAACTAATGCTTTTAATTTAAATATATAATTAAAGATTTTAGCTTCGGTTTTTTTTTTTGTGGTGATTCCTGTGTAAATCAAAACATATTATAAATCAGTTAATTTAATATATATATATATATATATATATATATATATATGTATGTATGTATGTGTGTAACTCTTATTCGGTTATATATATATATATATATATATATATATATATATATATATATATATATATATGTGTGTGTGTGTGTGTGTGTGTGTGTGTGTGT
>CAHIKZ030001793.1:220000-295000 GCA_903632075.3 Acanthosepion pharaonis | reverse complement strand
ATTCAGTCTAGTATATATATATATATATATATATATATATATATATATATATATATATATATATATATATATACAACTCTCCCTTCCCTCTCTAAATAAGACCATGTCTCCACCATTCCTCACTACCTTCTATATCAACTTATATATGTATACTGCCTATCAAAAGTGTAAATTTTAATTTCATATTTCGTTTCACCTTTTGAAAGTGATGTCTGAATATTCAGGGAAAAATAGTCTCTGGTGAAATAAATTATTACAATGGAGCCTTAAAGTGGTCTCTTTCTCTTTAAATTATTCGCTCTGAATTAACACTGAGCTCTCAGGATTTCATCCTCCTTGGGATTATCCATACGGATTTTCTTTTACAAAATATTTTATTTATATATAAATATATATATATATATATATATATATATATATATGTGTGTGTGTGTGTGTGTGTGTCTCTGTGTGTGTGTCTGTGTGTGTCTATGTGTGTGTGTGTCTATGTGTGTGTGCGTACATAAAATTATTTATAGAAAAACTTTGGCCTGAAATGAAATATTTGGTTAAAAAAATTCTATAAATTTTCCTTTGGTCCGGCATTGTGAATTTGGATGGGTAGATACTTTTTCACATTTATACTTCCCAAATATTAAAAGCGATAAAAGGCCTAGTCATTTATCAGCAACCAACAGTATTTTATATATATATTTTTCAAATTCGACAATAAAAATTATCAAAGTATTAATGTGCTTTTCTTATCATCTTCTTCTTCTTCTTCTTCTTCTTCTTCTTCTTCTTCTTCTTCTTATTATTATTATTATTATTATTATTATTACTAATAATATTATTCTTATTCTTAATAGTATCTCGTTTGCATTTAAAACCTAATCTTCCTCAATAACTTTCAAAATCCTGAATCTATAATGCAAACAACTTTCTCAGACTAAATTCTATGAACCATTTCAAATATCCATGACGATATTTCTACAGTTGCTAAAGCCTGACATCCTGTCTAGCATTTATTCACTCCCATCACCAAATGGTTTCATCACGATGTAATTGTTATCAGCGTTCAGCAACGATAGAAAATCCCCTAGGAGAATTCTCTGCGGGTATAGAACGCTGATGTTTGATAAGTAATACCGGCGAACACAATAAGGATGGTTTTCATTACGCTTCTTCTTACACGATCCTCCTTATCACTAGAACTGGCCACATTCGAGGCAAAAGGAAATCGCTGCCGGATATTCTATTAGCATTTTACGTTTGCAGCTCACACGAACAGAAATCTTAGGACACTTTCTCAAGAAACGTGGTTAATATGTCTTTCACGAACATCTCATTACGAAGGAAATGTTTGCAAAATGACGTTGAATTTACATAGCGTAAAGGAAGTGTGATTATTTAATATAGGTATGAATTCCCTATTTCTTATGATTCTATTCTTATATATATATATATATATATATATATATATATATATATATATATATATATATATATGTATGTATGTATGTATGTGCGTGTGTGTGTGTTGCTCCGGCCTTCTTCAGGTGATTGGAATGCTGAATCTGATTAACGCCTGAAGGACACATGGCACAATGTTTAGAGGCGTTACTTAGATCCAGTGACAGGAACCAAACAGTATGAGTTCAATACCCGTTTCAGGCAGTGCAGAACGTTCAGAGGGAAATTAAAGGGAGATAACTGATATCCATTAAACATGGGACGAGAAACTAGAACAGTCTAACCCAGTGACCGAAATAAAGTTCAGTTCGACATTCCAACCACCTGAAGAAAGGCAAAGCGTACAATAGCCGAAACGTTGTAATACATATGGCGACAAAGATGAGGACAATAGTCCGATTAATGTAAATAATGTACATAATACCTCATCTCAGAAATATAGACATATAATCGCTATTACGCATGCTGGGCAATCGTCCGCATCCTTGGTTAGACGATAAACTACATCCAGTAGCATGACCTCTGATCAGGAGATTTTGAGGAGTGTTGAACCACGTCTTAATTGCTGATGTTCCCAGGTCCACCCTGACCAAGGCGGGTAGTATCTGTTAGGGTCCCAGCTATGGGCAAATAGTTAGCTATTACCAGCAATACTTTTTTGAAAAAAAAATATTACCAGCAATAAAATTTTGAAGGAAAAAATATTACCAGAAACAGATTTTTGACAAAACCAAATATTGCCAGCAATAAAAAAAAATTGTCGGTATTAAATAACTCATTGGGGTAGATATGCCGTAAAACAAAATAAACCAAACCAATCGAAACCAAAGAATACATATTCTATTCACACGAATCTATCCTAAAAATGCTGTTGGCATTAAATAACCCATTTTGATTGATATGCCATAAAACAAAATAAACCAAGCTAAACCATGCTGGACAGTAAATCAATTAAAGTACATGGGTTCCAAGGAGTGGAAAAATTAGGAACAGAAAAATAATGTGTAGAAAGGGAAGATTAAATTTGGCTGGAATACATGTGGCTGAAAGAGAATTCCACGAGCGAGAAGTGCGGGAAAGCAAGCCTAGCATAGAACTTGTTAAATCTAGAACAATATCTTCTAATTTGGTGAGACCTTTTCGTCAGACAAGTACTGCGCTTAAATTCATAATGTATATTCCTATTTTATTTTTGAAAATGAAATTGGTTTGCCTGGTGAATTCGTAAACATATGAAATAAAACATAGATAAATGGTTTCATAAGAAACTTAAGTCCAAACCTAGCTGATACATTGATCTAACAAATATTACAGGACATATATATATATATATATATATATATATATATATATATATATATATATATGAGGAAATATAGTCTTAAGGTGTGCTATATTTATGGGATAAAGTGCTCAATATCAGAGATAGAGCGTGGGTAAATATAAAAGTGAACATATAAGTCAACATTTAGAGGCGACAATCTGTTTCATGCTATATGCAATCGTCAGGACAACGATTGTCAATCGTCGTGGTCTGACGATTGCATATAGCATGAAACAGATTGTCGCCTCTAAGTGTTGACTTCAATATTCACTTTATATATATATATATATATATATATATATATATATATATATATATATAAATTTTCTTATAGCCGGCTATGATTGTTGCCTAACATGTTAATCAACCGATAACCTTTCATTAAATTATCACATCTGATTATATATTCCTCATCCTTTTCAAACGATATTTTACCGCTCCAGTAAATAATTGACTCTTACTGATATGTTCTATTACAAGAGCAGGATTAGACCAAAAATGGAATGCTGCTACCATATCCGGTCAAGAGCTGCCCCATCCTATCATACAAATCATGGCAGAGATGAAAAGTATTTAAGCGGAATTATAGGTGATCAATTATTTTCCACCCTAAAACATCTTTCCCAAAGAAAGTACATTGCAATCCTGTATCTACTCTTTCGTCATTTCCATGGGAAATGGTCCGGTGATCAACATAAAATTAGTTCTATTATTTGATCTGATCTGGCTTTTGTAAGGATAGTGCATTTCTTTAATTATTTCATCTGAGAGAAGGCAATAAAACCACTGTGAGGCAAGGGAATGAGTTAAAGTCTGTTCAGGAGCGGAATAACAACCAGAAATTTTTTTCCCAATAGAACAGTGCGAGAAGAATATCCACTTGAGATTCCTTGTTAGCACGATGATATTCGACTTAACCTCTCACCTTTGCAATGTGTATCGTCAATTTACCCTGCAGTAATGGCAACATGTAGCGACGTCAAATGTATCACGGTATCAGTCATACTGGGTTAATAATACGTTTTAGTCAATTGTGGTTAGTTTTTAAAATGGCTTCATGCAGTCTGGTATCGGGTCTGAAATAAAACAGTTTCATATTACATCTACTCTGAAGGGGTTTTCTTTTACGACTGGACAAAAGGGTAGATATTATATAGCATTTATTCCGTCGTTTCTAATTGTATATTTGATTGATAGATTCGTTTTCTACGGCTAATTAACCCTTTGCAGCTTATTGAAATCCAGAAATATAGATGGTATTTTATTTTAGATAATAATGGTTTAGTTGAATACGTGTTACTAATTAACCCATAGTTGTGGGGAAGATGAGATTGATTCATATATTTCCCAGGATATTTGTGCGTAAGTGACTATAACGAAACTAAAGTAATATTTGATCTCGTCTCTCTGATTAGCAATTCTGAGCCATTATCCATTACACTATCTGCACATCCAAGATTACAGCACCTGTCATTAACAAATATTCACCCATCAAGGTACAGATCAAACCGGTGCTTCTTCGTAATCTGACCGTGAATCTAACTGTATATTTGTTATTCCCTTAACTTCATCGATTTCTAAAAAATAATAATAACTTCACGCAAAGCAAGACAATAAAGCCACTAAAAATGAAAGGAGTTGCTGATGTGAGAGAATATGAAAAAAGGAATACATTATTAAATAAAAAGATCAAAAAATTAAGCGGAATTATAATTCATTTCAATTTTTGAAAACCAAAACTGCAAAAGAAGAAGCCGGAAGTTCCACAAGCGACAAATACGACTGAAGAACCTGATAGCAGATAACTGATGGATGCATCTAGTTATTTCAGCATTAAAACGATGAAATATTAAATTTCATGATTTCTCGATAATAAAGAGAAAATGTCATCAAAATAATCGCCATGAAAATATTATAGAAAAGCACAGGGAATATCCATGTTACTCACAACTACAATATAGACCATTTGCCTCCAATATATACTCATCCTGGCTATGACGATAAAATCCACCCGCTTCCTCGGTATGACGATATAGTCCATCCGCGTCCTGAGTAAGACGAGAAACTACATGCGCGTCCTGGTAAGACGATAAACTACGTCCAACAACAAGGTCTCTGATCAGGAGGTTTTGAGGAGCGTGAAACCACCTTTTAATTGCTAGTGTTTCCAGGTCCACCGTAACCCGGGGCGGTAGCACCTGTCAGGGTCCTACCTATGGGCAAATAGTTAACCTCTAAACTTGGGTCAAAACGCTATCAAAGTGAAAAAATAGGTTTCATTACCTACATTACATTTTGAAGGAAATTTTTTTACTAGCAATGCATTATTGTCGGCATTAAATTACCTTTTGAGATTGCGATGCCGTCAAACCAAAGGAACCCATTCCAATATATCCTTTGAGTGACAGCTACAAGAAGCCCATTTTTCTTCAGATATATCTCAGAAACCTGTCACTATCGTATCCTAAGCAAGTGTCATTTCTTTTGCACTTTTCCTTAAAACATCTTCATTGCTCACATGTTCTGTCCAGGGTATTCACAGTATTCGTCAGTAGAAGTATATGTCAGTTGCGTGAAATCTCTTCTTCACATTGTGCAAAATTTCCGGTATTCAATTTCGTATAAGCAGATTCGTATTACATTACTGTTGAGTATTGAAGTACAAGAATAATTATGATAGGCATTCGCCAAAAAAGAGCTGCAAAATATTTACTTTAAGGGAAAATGATTATTTTATATACTTATACAGAAAGAAAATAATGTGTATGAGAAACTGGCAAAAGTATACCTTAAGAACAAATCGCTCATTGAATTTTATTACAGTATTTTATTATAATTCTTTCATATTAACAATCATTATTGTTGTTAATATATTTTCTATGTGGCTAAATCATGAATTAATAGAAATATCAGTGAACATTTCACGGCTTTCTTATTTTCAGTTTTCCGAGGAATCTGAATACTTTATACCTGTCTATATTTCTGAGATGTGGTATTTTAATTCTTTACATTGTTCGAACTGCTGTCCCCATTTTTATTGTCATATTCACGATATATCGGCCTTTGTACTCTTCGGCCTTGTTCAGATGATTGGAATTTTGAACTGAACCCTGAAGAAGGCCGAGACGAACAACGGTCGAAACATCGTAAATATGGCAAAAAAGATGAGGACAACTTTCCGAATAAGAATAATCTGAATTCTTTAGGTAATGAATGGATAAGCTCATGGGGAGTTCTACAATAATAAAATATCTGTACAAATTCCCCAATTGCATCGTTAAATATTTGAGCTTAACAACTTTAACAAATATTGCAATAACAATCATAAATATGAATACTGGTTACTATTTTATTATGTATGGGGTTATAAATTTGAAGATTTCAAATTGGCAATTGTTTTCCATTTCACTGAAGCAGACTTTAAAGATTTCTAACTTTTTTTTCTTTGTCTTTTGTTTATTTCTAAATTTCGTGTTGTGTTTGAAACAAAATAGAATCTATGATATTTATCCTTCGTCTTTCTACGCGATCATAATAGATTAGTCCGTTATTTTCGACGTACTGGCTAGAGACATTAAATATGTTTCTTTTTATTTCGTTTTTATTTCTTTATCTCACTAAAACCAAGTAGCGTCTCTGATATGCCTCTTCCATATTTCCACTCAGTCAAAACCTTATAGTTCATTATTTATTAAGTATTTGCATGAGGTATCATTTGAGCTGACTGACGGAAAAACAAGCAGAATTATAAGATCTGTAGGTATGCACAGAAATGGTATTGCATACAATGTTTGTTAGTATCTACGATGTCTGGATATTGGAACATTGATCTCGCCAATAGGGAAACATTAAGTGTTTATAATTTTATGCCTAATTATATTATAAATCAACGGAATAATCTGTTTAATTTTCAAATAAGATAACATTTCGATGTGAGATCGAATTCCATTTCCGAAGTCATTGCAATGCTACAGACAAATTAAGTTAAATCATATGATAAAAAAAAGACAACACAGTTATTATTGAACGTATTCCTTCCTCAAATGAAATTCAGCTTGGAAGAAACCAATTTGGTGTATAAACTTAAAGGAAATTAACATTTGAGCTTCAAGTGTCAAGAAAATCCATATCACGAATGATAGAAAACTTGTTATAATTTTTTTTTCTATCCTATCATAAAATTCTGCTCAGGTAATCTTGTCAGTCTCTATTTATAACAAATACACCGATAAAATTAGATAATTGGATTTGTTTGCTCTTTTCTTATATTTATTAAATTTTTAAAAAATCTATTCATTTAAGCCGACTTCTGTTCATGATTGCACTAATATTCTTTATTGAAATTTTCCAGTAATTACAAATGGTTTGAATCATATAAGATTTATAAATGAATTTTTAAAGATTATCGCTGAATAAATCCTAATCAACGAATTGTGTTTTACTTTATATTTTACAAATTTAAGAACTAACATTATTACCTGCGCGAAAGAAAGACTTTTTCTCAATTAAATATATTTTCCTTTTGGTTTATGTCTACAATAAGATAAGAATTTTAGTGTTTAATTTTATGTTAGCATTAAATCTAAAACTGGGGGAAATTCAATACGATCACTGAAATTAAAAATTATGTAAATGTTGTCTTCAATTTGATACAGAAATGTTTGTTTCACTATGACTGTGCATAGCTCCGTTCAGAAGAATAATTCATACAATTCTAAGACAGCCATAATATATATAATATACTTTTATACAAATCATGGAATGCAACATAACTCCCCGTTAGTTACCTTGGATTTGTGAAAACTGATAATCCAATGGGGTGCATAAACACCGCAATACAAAAATGCTTATAATGTCAGAATTATGTATAAAATAGTCAGGAGTGCTGAAACGTGGTGTAATGATAAGGAAGCTTGTTCTGTTAGATTTATTAAGACTGAGTAGTTAATTTGACTATTATTGGGTGCACAAAACATTCCGCCGTGTGCCACAAATAATCTCTGCCTAGTAAATCACTATGAGAAATATTGTCGTACTGCTGTCAAAATAGCATAACGAGCAAGCTCCGTTACAATATAGATTTTTAAAAATTTGAACTGTAGATATAATTAATCATTGCAATATAATTATAAGTAATTTTGTTGTAAATTGGAATTGAAACGCATCAATAAAGCAATAGAGAAACGTTTTATACATCAAAAATAGCCACAATTTATTTTCATAAATAGAAATATATTATTTTTTGCAACACCCATAATTTATAGGACTGAAAGAGCAATATATATATATATATATATATATATATATATATATATATATATATATATATATATGCACACATACATGCAAACATGAAAACTTACATTCGTTAGACAGGTAGGGTGACATGATACCCTGCTATGAATGACTCCTGAGCTACAACTGGAGCACAAGACGTGCTATATACCCACACTGAGTTAGAAGAGCAGTGAGAGGGTGCAAAAGAAACAGTTGCTATCTAACAATTACGAGTACATAAAAGAACAACTGCGGCAACAAAAGAAGTTTTAAAAATTCCCGCCCAATCTAAGCATCTAAAAAGAATACAACTACAAAATAACCATCTTTTTTTAACGTTCTGTATTTTATTGTTCACTACGCTTGTTTCCTTCGTCTCTTTTAATGTAAACAATGCAAGTGAAGAATAGCTACACGGTTCATAGCTTAGACAAAGTCATTTCCTAACGTAACCTGAAACCCTTATTTGTAAATCTTGGTTCATATTAAAAAAAAAAAACTCATAGGATAATCCATAATATTCAATAGAAACGAACTGGTGGCAAACTGAAAGGAAATAAGAGCAACAAATGACCAGAAATAAATAAGACATAACACAAACTTACGTTATCCAAAATAATTGTTTTCCTTACCCCAATGCTACGGGAACTAGATGACCGACCGGGATTTATTCCTAGCAATATAATATTCTAATATACGCAGACGGCATTGTGCTGATGGATGATTTAAAAGGGAAAACCAGTAGATCTTATACGAATTAGTATATGGAAGTGAGACTAAAACCTATACGTGAGTGATACTTCAAGTTTTGAGCTACAAATTGAAGTTTTCAAGATCAGACACAGAGGTTTACCTGAGTAGTGTAGTATCAGATGAAAGAAAATGTGATGGAGGAAGTGGAAAGATACATTGAAACAGCAAATGTTGTTTCCTAGAAATTAAACAATGGATGAAGAGAGAGGAGAATAAAATATTGTTAGACATGAGGAAAATCTTTTGAAATCTTATGACATAACTATAACACTGTTTAACTGTGCGGGCATTGTATTGTGTTTACAAATAAAGAAGATGCTTGAATCAGCATAACATTTGATCTACAGAGTTGTTAAGAATAGCATGGACAGATCATGTAAGGTTCGATTCCTATCGGAGGACGAATATTTTCTATGAAAATTTCTCGGAAATTCAGGCCGGTAAATGTCTAATATTGTTTATTATAAACAGAGAATTTACTAAAATATGTGTATCTATAAAAACCTATAAAAAGAATGTATAAACAAAATGTCTTAAAATAATTGTCAGACTTCATCTATTTCTCTCTCTCTGTATATCGTATTTACAATTCCAATGGAATAAATTATGACCATGGAATATTAGTGTTTAAGCCTTTTTATTATATCCTTACTCTGTCCTAGACATTGAGTTCTACCTGGATTCTTCCTCTTGGAATTTTTTTTTCTGAAAATATACATGTATGGGTATTTTTTTTTATATATTTTGCATATGTATGTATATTTTCCAATAATATTATATATATATATATATATATATATATATATATATATATATATATATATGTGTATATGTGTGTGTGTATATATATAATATATATATGTATATATATATAGAGTCATCCATGTGAACAGACTGTTTCACGGCTACTCAGTGTGGCTAAACATCCGATCGCTTCAATCCAGGACCGAAACCCGACTGATTTGTTATCACTTAGAGATTCTAAGCCAATATATTATTGACAGAAAGAATGGCGGAATTTTTCGTATTTGTATATTTCATTAACACGTCAGCAACCAAGAGATATATATACATGTATGTATGTGTGTATATAATCGCGTATAACACAGGTTTTCTTAGAATATGTTATTAAAAAAGAAATATTAAAAAAGTGATCATATATCATTTGATATTAAAATTCACCAAATTAAAAAAAAACAAGTCTCTCTTTTTGATGAAGGAAATCAGGCATACAAAATGAATCCTAAAGAAATGTCCTTTAATACGTATGAATGTACAATGGAAGTAGAAATATAGTCTTCAATACCAACAACCGTACCGAAATGTCTCATCTGTAACCATTATTTTGAAAGTCCTAATGAACCTTGTATTTACAAAGCTCTCAGCGTTACTGAAAATTAGTTCCTCAGTCCAATTTGGCTTCCATTCTGGTGAGGCTGGAAAGATGGCATCAAATATATCCAGGAAATTACATCCCTATTTAATAGAAGATTTTACACCTTTTATGTTGGAACTGAGTTTTAAAAAATATATAAGAATAATACCTTTTAGTTTTCATTCAACAGAATTCACCAGCCATAAATAGTACAATACTCGAACATCTAAAATAGAGCAAAAGTAACAATTTTTAAAAAACATATGTTTAAAAAACAGAATTAAGGAACAAAAAAATTTCAGGTGTAAATTTTAAAAAAAAATCTAATATATTCTTTCTATATTACGTCATAGAAGATGTGTGATGCGAATAATAAAACATTAATCTCCTCACATATCTTTCGATATGTCTGACGAGGAAGATTTTGTTTAGTAGGTTGCTATTTCTTCTCGGTATAAATGTTGCCATCCAAATATATATAACCCAGTCTGTCCTGCAATTTACCCATAAAAAATATTGGAGGAGAAGAGAATCCATAAAATCCCAAGATTATTAGCACGTAGGTAAATGTAATGGATTCGACTGGAATTTGAACTTGTCTCTTCGATTCCTAAATCCAAGCCGCTATCCATTACTTCAGCGTGCCTCCATATATACAAGCGCATATGCAAAACGATGAGCACATCCGAAACGAATCTACGAGTGAAAACAGCATTCTTGCTTTTTTCCCCTCGGGGCCAATGTACTGACGAGAAGAGATCTATACCGATGACATACTTCTTGATTTTGGCGTAAAATTGGTCTTGAATAAAAAAAACTACATTCTCTATCAAGTATGCAAAGAAGTAAAACTCAGTATGAACGTTTCACATTTGGACTTAGAATAATTGCGTTGATGCCATGTACTCTGAATCCGACAGGAAATAGATGTGGGATTAGTATATATAAATTAATTCAAATATCACGAGCGCAGTACTTGACTTGCGACAAGGTAGCACTATTTTTCCTGTTGGGTCCTTCTTTACGGCAGAAAATGTTGGATGATTTCCTCAAAGAAGAGACTCGAGGCGACAGAGATGCGGTTCTAGAAAAGGATGATAAGGATGTCATGGACCAAGCGTGTGACCAAACGAAGAGGTTTTGAAGAGGATACAAAGTAAGAGGAAACTTATACGTAACATCGAGAAGAGGCAGATATAACTTCTGGGACACATAGTGAGAAAAGGCAGAGTATTACAAGCCAGGAGGATTTCGTTGGTAACAAAGAAAAGAGTACTGATAACAGTACGTGATATGTGTTCATCTTTATGGCGGCAATATAAAACGAAATAACACCAAGTTCGCTCAGTATAAGTAAAAATTAGTTTTAACTGGGTGAAAATGATGATGCACTAAAAACTGTGCAAACGAGTTTTAAACAACAATAATTCATTCCAAAAGCTAGGCAGAGTAATACAAGAATGGAAGATTTATTTGATAACAAAGAAAAGAATACTGAGCTGTTACGTGATATCTGCCCCCCGCTCTTTACGACAGAGAGTGTTGGACGGTCTCCTCATAGATGAATAGAAACTCGACGCAACAGAGATGTGGTACTATAAATGGATGCTAAGAATATCATGGACTGAGCGTGTGTGCAGCGATGAGAAGTTGCAAACGAGGACGCTTATACTTAATATTAGGTAGAGGCAGCTTAAGATTTTGTGACGTATAATGAGGAAGGAATGCCTGGGGAATCTGATACTCATATGTCGAATAGAGAGAAAGAGAAACAAAAGAAATACTTGAACCATATCTGGCGGACTTTTCTGGATGACAGAACGTGGTCTGGGGGAAGAAGCAGAGGGAAGGAACTTTCTGAGAGCTGCAAGGGATGGACAGAAATGGCGGGCCATAGCGCATACGCCCTGAAAGAACATGGCATATCAAAAGAAGGAAAATTATGTAACCGTAGTTTATATGCTGAAAATTTCTTCACTCGCACTTCGCGCATGTGGAAATCTGTCCCGGCTTCTTCCTTTATAATCAGCTTTAGTCTTTAAAAATGAATATGCAGTTTCTTAATTTTTATTCTTTTATTGCTTCCTTATGTTCTCTAAAACTTCGCAACCCATTTGATATTAGTGGCTTTATTAATTTGTTTTATTTAAAATTAATAAAAAATAGAATAGAGATTAGTAAGTTGAACATAGAATAGATTGTACTAGGGTTAGATTGACCCTAAATTGCAAGCTACTACAAAACCAAAACTTTAAAATAAATTTACAGTCACGTCCCTAATTAGCCTACTCATCTCAGGATTTTGTATATGGATGTTATCCATGGCGCCGAGTTCGTTCAGAAATACGTAATTGTCTGCGATATTCAACTCCACTCTCAGATCAATCATTAAGAACGTCTTCGAGCGAATGAAGCCTTTAGCTCATTGCCATTCTTCTTCGAATCTCGTGAACAAGCGCTGCAAAATCATAAAGAAATGTAACAGACAACAAAAGTAAAATAACAAAACACACCACTTTAGGTCTTTCAACAAATGTAATAAATTAAATGGATATTTTATGTAACTAAAAAATAGTACACTCCTAACTAAAAAAACAAAAACGAAAAAATAGGAAGAAATGCTTCAAGAATAACAGGACTCCAGAGACATATTTTTCGGGAAAATAAGATTTAAGAGAAAGATTTTATACATTTCAAGCAAAAGTAGCAGTGGCTGTTCGGTCAAAGAATATCTTTACTATTGCCATATATATATATATATATATATATATAGATACATAGATAGATAGATAGACACATACGCATACACACATAGTAACATACGGAGTAATGGATAGCGGTTGGGATTGAGGAATCGGAGAGTTTTGTTCGAATTCCAGTTGAATCCAGATTAGATACATTTACGTGCTAATAACCTTGGGAAATGTATGAATGCTTTACTTCTCCCTCCAGCTATGGCTAAATACCGACACAGACTGGACTCTATAGCCTTGGATGTCAACTAGACTAGGTGAAGGACAACTCTGAATTAAAAAAAAAAATCTGCGGACCTTTGGTTAGTAGTGCACCAGGTCTCTGTATTCCGTCCTTCAAAACGTCTATTTGGTTCGGCAAAAAAGACTTCACATGATCAAAATCATATATACGTGTGTCTGGCTGTCGATTCCCTGGAACTTTTGTCTTGGTCTTTATACGTCATGCCACAAGAAAGTTACACCTCTCTCTATATATATATATATGTATAATTTCTTATACTTATAAGATTATTACTAATATATATATATATATATATATATATATATATATATATATATATATTAACATTATATTATAAGATATATATATATATATATATTTATATATTTTTAATTTGTTATATATGTATATAATTATACTTTAATATATATATATATATATATATTGTATAATTTCATTCAACGTAAGATTATTATAATATATATATATATATATCAAATTTCTTATACTTATAAGATTATTACTAATATATATAAATATAATTTCTTATAATTATAAGATTATTCTTAATATATATATATATATATATATAATTTCTTCTACTTTAAGTGTGTACTGATATATATATATATCTGTATAATTTCTTATATTATAAAATTATTACTAAATATATATATGTATAATTTCTTATACTTATAAGATTATTACTAATATATATATATATTTAATTTATTATATATATAAGTTTTATTACTAATATATATATATATATATATATATATATATATATATATATATATATTGGTTTCTTATACTTATAAGATTATTACTAATATATATATGTATAATTTCTTATACTTATAAGATTATTACTAATATATATATAATATATATATATATATATATATATATATATATATATATATATATATATAATTTCTTATACTTATTGAATATAATTTTCATTCATGCAAGTCCAAAGAAAAAAAACCCGGTACGAGTAAACAAAATAACTAAATAAAGTGCTCAATAGTTTAAGTAGACCTAGTTAAACCTAGAGGGCCAGACAAACCTACCAAGGTTTCACCTACGCGGATCATCAGGGAAAGCTGGACAAAAAGCTAACATATGAACGGAATATTTATAGCCTATAAACATAAAATCATAACCACCTGACCAACAAAAAAAAAATGGGGGAAAAAAACCAGACAAAGGGGGTGGGGGTGAACTATTTATTCAATATATACATATATATATATATATATATATATATATATATATATATATATATATATATATATGAAGTAATATAGTCTTAAGGTGTGCTAGATTTGTGGGATAAAGTGCTCAATATCAGAAATAGAGCGTGTAAAAATATATAAGTGAACATGAAGTCAACACTTAGAGGTGACAGTCTGTTCCATGTAGACGCAATCGATTGTGCCTATCATGAAACAACTGTCACCTCTAAGTGTTGAACATTTATCTATCTATCTATCTATCTATCTATCTATCTATCTATCTATCTATCTATATATATATATATATATATATATATATATATATATATATATATATACGTAGAGGATCAAATATAGATCAAGTATGGAAAGGAACCCGGCAAACTGAAAGAACAAGTAGGATCAGATCAAAATATTTATTTCACCAATGCTATCCATATTAAAGAAAAAGAACATAATATTTGAAGAGAAAGTATGAAAAAATATTTATAGTATTACTGCCGACCATTAACAAACGTTTAACAAATTACATACATCACCATATATCTATAGATCCATTCATGAATCTAACATCTCTTTCTTATACATAAAAATCAATTACTATATATACAAAACACGAACGAGATATGCTTTTATGAAAAATCAAAGACAAACAAAATTTCTCTAAACATCTTGCTGCGTCTCAGTAACTTTTACACATTTTAGCGTCCAGAATTTTTCTCAGGCATATCAAAATATTTTCTGTTACTTCATTATACGTGGCACATATCTGACCAATATGACCCCCCGCAAAAAAAACCCAAAAAGAAACAAACAATTAATCTGCATCTCTTTGCTATTTATCATTTTTCCCGTTAAGCTTTAATAAAATAAAAGGTGTTAGAGTGAGACATATTTCCTACTTATTCTTTATACTATCATATATATATATATATATATATATATATATATATATATATATGTGTGTGCGTGTGTGTGTGTGTGTGTGTGTGTGTGTTGTGTGTTTGTGAATGTGTTTGTGATTGTGCGTGTGTGTAGATAGGCAGACAAATAGATAGAGAGAAAGAGAGAGTGAAATTTATACGGAATTAGGCCAAGGTAAATGTTTTTCTATTTTTGAACAAGCGAGGCTTTTTAAAAGGGAATGCCCGCAAAAGAAACATCGAAAGCAAGAAGTATTTATTTAAAATTAACGGTTGATAATTAATCAATTAATTAAAGAGCGATAACAAGACATTTATCATTTCAATTCCAACATCGGTGTAAAACGCAGTATATTCCTAGGGGCACAATTCGACACAGTTCAATAAAATCAACAGGATATTATCATTAACAATGATAGGACTTTGTTGTTTTGCAGGATCACTTTTTATTTAGGGTCATTTAGAACGTGATGACAGCTTTGAACAAACTAACATTTATAACCAGTGTCTTTCAGGGCGAAAAATATGAATATATTATTGTTGACATACAACTGAATGCTTGAATGAATATTGTTGAAATTTAAAGAAATTGTCAAATGTCCAGCACGAAATATAAAAAATGGAGTTCATTATCGCTAGTTATAATATATATTTCTAAATAGTTCAAACACACACACGCAAACACATCCATCCCCCATATATATATATATATATATATATATATATATATATATATATATATATATATTAAATTATATTATATTATATTATAAAAATCATATATATATATTTTTATAAACTATTATAATATATATATATATATATATATATATACTTTTATCATAAAGTATACATATATATATATATAAGTTATATTATATTATATTATAAATCATATATATGTGTTTTTATAAATATTATAATATATATATATATGTATTATAATACTTTATTATAAAGCAAACATATATATATATATGTTTTATAAAATATAATATATATATATATATACATATTATAATATTTTATATATATATATATATATATATATTATATATTTTCTATATATATATATTATAATATTTTATATATATAATATTATTATATATATATATATATATATATATATATATATATATATATATATATATTTCTTCACGGTTAATGCAATGCTGGTTCAATCCCTATTATACAGGGATTACGGGGTTTTATATATATATATATATATATATATATATATATATATATATATATATATATATATATATTGAATTTAAAATTTATATTTGAAACAAACGGAAATTAATATAATTATTTTCTATTTTAAATAAACAGGTAATAGTGACCATACACTATTTTTTTTAAATAAATACCCGTAATCCCCGGATACAATATTTAACTCAGATGAAATTCAAGGTCAGATATGATCAGCCAAGGCATTAATGGACTGCACAAATTAAACTAGAAACATTTGGAATCCTCTGGTGGAAATCGATTTATTCCATTCCCAAGTGGATAAATTAAAGTTAACGTTCTCAACTTGAATTCGAACTTAAAATCACAATACTTTATTATTCTGGCTACTAAGCTGCGAACCTCTTCGACGCAAGCACATTTCTATGATCTAACATGATAAAGTTCATTCTAAGTGGGTATATGTCACGACGTTGAATGCGAATGTCGGTCACTGGAAAGATTTCTGTGTTAGATCTCCGTACAGTTAAGAGCACTAATAAAGTAGTATTTTTTCCTTAAATGAAATAAAACAAAAGAACTTGGAGATTTTTGCTTTCGTATATTCCGGATGGCGGTCTCGTCTTTAATGTCGAGTGGAAGCTAGATATCAAAGGATATTTTCCATTGGATGATGAAGAAAATAGAGAGGAGATCAGAGATGCCAGCCAGAATGGACAGAGGTTACGGAATGTTGAATCGACCAACTTGATCTTGACAAATACGAACGATGTCGTCTTTTTTTCTAAAATGATTGACAGTTTAATGTGGTCATTAGATTTGTACGTCTAGCTCATCCCCATGTTTCACTAATATAGTTATATTTCTCGCCCTCACCCTATATCTTTCCCTCTCTCTATCTATCCATACATCTATCTTATAATATATATATATATATATATATATATATATATATATATATATATATATATATATATATATATAGGAGCAAAAATTGTTCAAATCGTGTAGCAGCAAATTTGAACAATTGTTAGATTAAAGTTTGAACTGTTTTATCGTAGAAATGATTAAAGGCATCTTACTGGAATTACTGGAGATTTTTCTAACGGTATTAGGCTCTACTTTGAACATTAAGAATGTTTAATTACTCTCCATGTTTAACAGAAGACTCGTGATGTAATCGATCGTAAACGAAATGGCATATTTATCATTAATTAATAATATCTAAGAATTGAAATAATGTTAATATATATATACACACCCACACACATATATAATATGACTCTCTCTCTCTCTCTCTATATATATATATATATATATATATATATATATATATGATATATATATATATATATATATATATATATATATATATATATATATATGTATATATAATATATATATATATATATATATATATATATATATATATAATGTCAATATATATATATATATATATATATATATATATATTATTCTAAGAACATATTCAAACTTATTCAAGGTGATTTCACCCTTTGTATCCTCTAACTCTCTGTCCTGGAGTAACAATGTTGCCTCAAACGTTTTACTTACGACTTCATGTTCAAGTCTTTTTTTTTTCAATGCTCTTTGAACTGTCATTGCCGAAACTATGTTCTCACGCACCAAACGTTTTATGGATTGAATTGGATGTTATCTAAATGATCTCTTGATCAGGAGATTTTTTGTGATCTCTTAATCTCTAAGTAGAAATGATGATCTTTCCTGTTGTGACCACCTGATTTAGTTTTCCTCTATACTATTCCCTCTTTTTAAACCTATTCAACATTCCCTTGATGGTTTTTGAATGGACACGGAAGATGGAAGCCAGAATATGCATCTTGGTACAAATACTGAAGGAGTGAATGACATTTTCCTCTCAACATTTCTCAGTTGAGGAGACAGTGGGTTGGACACAAAATGATATTAACCTGTTGAATTTGTAGCTGAATATGTCAAAGGCTTGTTTAGTGTTTCTTACGAAAAATGGTGTCAAGATGGCTAGACGCCTTTTCCGAAAACCTGGTAAATAGAAATTCAATCAGTGTATTTTTTTTAGATACTAAATATTTTGTGGGATAAATATGCTGTTACACGATTTGTAAAATTTTGTTTTTTTTTGTTTTATACCATATATATATATATATATATATATATATACCGTTTTGGTGACATAAATGGATTTCCGTCTGTTATAGTTAGCAATACAGTAGTACTATGTTCATAGATATAAACTGTAGTATAAAATGATAAATTTTAATTTACATTTTAATATTAATGGCCAACATCTTTGACGGAAGCTGCAAAAAATGTGTAAAATGTCTGTATGTTTGGGGATAATAGTTATTCAGTTAAAATATTTGGGCCTAAACAGATGCCAGTTTAGCTGGAAATACAGAATACAGATAATTATGAGATGTGTTGAATTCAATGCATGCAGGATAACAGAGCTCTAGTTATATGAACCTTTCAGCCCACATTAGTAATTTAAAACCCTCTCTCGCTCTTTGCTGATAGAACACAATGACTGATTCCATCGGGATTTCTTCTTGTACCTGCATTTCCGTAGTAACTCCATCCCCTTAATATACAAAGAATATGCAATTTGTTCTAAGCCTTCTTTACTATGTGATTAAAATTTCTAAATTAAATGAAATATTTTTCATCCTTTTATTCTACCAATACTTATTGTTTAATTGTGTCAAATGGTGCAATTTCTGTGATTGCCTGTGTAATCTATACAACTGTCTATCTCGAATAATGAAGAAAGCTAACATGTTTAGCAGGACCATTCCTTGGTTTCAATGGCTGCTGTGCTTGACTGTGGCTACAAACTCGTTGATTTTCTTATCTATACTCATGTTTTCACAACTATTATAACGTTGATGACGCCATATATACAGTTGTTGAATTATTTGACTAGCCGGTGGATCAGACTTTTATCAGATGTCGGTTTGCCTAGAAATAAACAAGGCAGCTATTAACAAGAGGAGTTTAAATTTTTCCATGCCATATTCGACAGCTCTAGCAACATTCATTCATAGTCAAACTATGTAATTTTCAGACAGCTCTTGTAAAAATTAAATTAGATATTGAGATCATGAAGCAAATATTTGCTATATGAGTAGCAAATACAGTTCATAACCTTTCTGAAGTATCTAAGATTTATTTGGCTCCTTGTATATAGATAAAAATCATATTCATATTCAAAGATTTATTTCGCTCCTTTTATATAAATTATATTTAAAATCAAATTACAAATAATATTTCTTTTGCTTCTGCCCGAATGTAAAATTGCAAGGAGCCTTATCATAACGATAAATTCAGTAAAATTATTTGTTACACGTGAAATTTAGCATGTAAACCATTTGTTTTACTGTTCAAACAAGTGTGTCTTAGTGACAGTATTGCCTTGCTTGGAGTGAAATCGATTAATACATCTATCTATCTATCTATCCATCTATCTATCTATCTATATATATATATATATATATATATATATATATATATATATATATATATATATATATTAATCTTTTTTTTTTTTGTACCATTATTTGAAAATTATGTTCATCAGTTTTTCACCCACCGAGATTAAATAATTTACGCTATATATATATATATATATATATATATATATATATATAAATGTATATCAAACGTTTATTATACTATAGGTAATAATCTTTATTTTATGAAAGCTAGAAAAATATCCTTTCATGAAATAACGATTATTACCTATATTTTAAGTGTTTTATAATCATTAATTAATAATTTTTCTCTGTCTCTGACATAGAACTCTCCTTGGGTCTTCATCCTCTTGGAAATATCATACGGATTACCATTTTAATTTATTATATATATATATATATATATATATATATATATATATATATATATATATATATATATATTAATTTAAAGAAATACCGACCACTTTAAGGGTTCATTTTAATAATTTATTTCACCAGAAGTTTTTATTTTTTCAGACATCACATTAAAAAAGTGAAACAAAAAATGAAATAAAAATTTACACTTTTGACGGGCAGTATTAAGAGTATATAATAATATAGGAAGTGAGGGGTGGTGTGAGATACATGACCGAGTTTAGAGAGGGAAGGAGAGTTTTACATACATTTTTACATTTCTTTTATTATAATACTTAATATTGAGGAAGGAAGGGTAAGGATCAGACCTTGACCTGTTTAATCGGTCAACTCATATATATATATATATATATATATATATATATATATATATATATATATATATATATATATATGTATGTATGCATGTATGTATGAATATATACTCAAATTATATATTAACGTGTGACTACTTTGGGGAATATTAATACGCCTCTGGTAATAACGACGTATCTTATAAGCACATCGTTTTACAGAAATGCTTAAAAATATTGTAAATTTAAAACTGCTGATAAGACACACACTATACGAAAGTCTAACCACCTAACGAATCGCCATTATGTAGATTCATTATCAAATAGAAGTTGCATATGTATAACATAAACTTGTTTTAAAACTTCATTAACACTATCTACTTAGTATTAATGAATTAAAATGCACTAAGCCTAAAGGAAAAAAACTCTATGTGAAAATATATGTTACCTAAAACTTTATTAATGAGAGGGGGCAATGAATAGAAATTGCGTGGACGGGAGGTGAAATTTAAAATTTTGTGAAGGTAAAGTTGATTGGAAACTATGAAGCCAGAAATGATTTTCACAAACGAAGTTGTCGAGAGAAATAACTTAATATAGACCTTAGTGTTACATCTAGCAAATGATTCAAAATAATGTTACATAGATACCATTTTTTTACTACCCTTAAACACATAAAAACGTGTTACCAAATAAGAAAGCTCGTCTGAAAAATACAATGAATATCGTCATATAAAAGGCAAATGTGTGCTATGTTACGTCCTTGAGAACGTGACTGATTTGGTAGAGTTTCATATAACAAATAAAATTTATTGGTAAATTAGAAACTGATATAAAGAGATTAGATTCAATCATGAGATATATCCTATCTCACAGGCGAAACGTAAGACGTCTCAGTCTGCTCTATAGCTATTTCCATGGAAAATGTTCACACGATCAACCACGTCTAACCTCCACGACTAAGACCTGCAATGTCACGCACATTTTGGTGGACCAGCCTCGTTCCCTTCGTATTCCATTGTTTTAGATGTAAGTTCCAATCAAGCAGTGTCTTTCCACGAATCGCTATTTGTGGAACTGAATCTCAAGAAGATTCTTCCTGATTCTTACAGTGTTAACCTGTTCAAGTCTAGGTTTAACCGATATCTTCAACGCATATACCCATAAACGGTGACTCAAAATCTGTTACCACCTACCTCAAATGGCTATCAGGTCAGGTACAGTGTGTCTAATCGATGATTATCTGATAATCAATAGTTTTAACGATAATAATTCTCCTGAAAGCTACTACTGAGTCTCTTCTTCTTCTTCTTCTTCTTCTTCTATGTGAATTCGCCTCTCAGGACCTAGGTGGGCATGTCTCTCTCCGTTTTCCTATTATTTATATCTATCTTCATCATTCCTCCTGATTTTTAACGATCATTTCCAGTTGGACCAGACATAAGACACAAGATTGTTAGGTATGTTAATCGCTGTTCCTTTCTTATATTCACTAAGATATATGAGTGTCAAATTCTCCAAGTCTTCTTTCCTCATTATATTTTCTAGGAAGTTACTCCGTTTCCTTCTGATACTATTTATAAGCGTCCCTTGTTTTTTTTTTTCTATTTTCAGTTAAACTTTTTTTTTGTTTCTGACTTGGTCAGTTCATTCTCAGAATCCTTCAGTTGTCCCAATCCTCTTCTCCACCAGTGAGTATACTGTCCCTAATTTACTGCCACAGAGTGTGGGGAGATATCTCCATTCTTCTCTTTCTTCTGAAGTGTTTTTTTTTATTATTGGCATATAAAACAAGTTTTGTTCGTGAGTTTTCTTTACCAAACATAACGCCATTTTTTTACTATTTACATTTGATAAGAAACTGTTAATGTAGCGAAATCGCAAACCTGGATTTCTTTAGGTCAAAAAACTTGCTACTCATTCAACCTTCCCAAAACGAAGTCTTCGTAATTGAAAAGGCATTCGGAACGTTTGGAGTTGCCTTAATGTAACAATATATTAGATATTCTTCAATCCGGTGAGATCATTAAGGCAGGGTAGTTATTTACGTGATCTGGGTGCGAGGCATCCAATTTTGCCAACATATTCGCCTGTAATATGGAATAGAATGCGGGTGAAGGTTAACGCATGAGCTCTTATTTCGCAAATCATTCAGCAAAAACTGATGAAATTAGGCATTTAGTTTCTGCCCTATTCCCCCAATGCGTCGAAATGTAACGTTCACGATTTGTAGTTTATCCTTTCGTAGATGAACATTCCTAGATGAGTATCCGTGGGAGTAAATTTATACAAATCCGAGCCAGATCGAAAATGTTTTACAGCAGTTTTTTTTAATCTCTTGGGTCCGAATATTTAAATATAAAATGTTAGAATAAATGCAGTTCTAGATACTTTTCAATACTGTGTCCGTGTATACTTTCACTAATATACGTGCGTTACCACTGAGATAGGACATCTTATTTAAGTTAGATCAATTACTTTTAAATCTAACATTTTAACTATATCCGTGGATATGTCATGTTAATAATGAAATTGATAGTCATTATAGATGCAGTTACCAATAATTTATCTCGACAATAAATAAAGGCCAACAGAAAGATTAAATGAGATCGTCAATAATATGATCATGAATGAAAATTTTCATCTATATCTGTTTTTAAATAAGAGAATACGTCGTCTCTGCGTACAGAAGTTTGGAAGAATAGAGATTGCGTTCGCAGAAAGTTAGTTTCAAAGGACCAATATAAATGCTGCAATAATCTCTGCCCGTATTAATATATTTAACTTAAAAATATTTTCTGATGTTTAACATTACATCAGAATCTGTGAATGACTCGGGTCAATGATTATCAGCACACTCTCGTATAAATATAGTTACACAAGTTAGTATATAAATCCCTCCCACGAGTTGTTTGTAACACGTCTGTTTGTCATCCCTCAGTTGCGTCTCTGTTTTGGGGGAGTGTACGCTCAGGGGCCAGAAGGACAGAGTCGGAGCTAAGGAATATTATACTGATAGGTGCCTAGCCCTGCGGAACAGCTGCCCGAGACCTTGTCTTCTCATTGCACAAGAGAGAGGGATCGGTGCACACACCTAGGCCAGCTCAACCGACGAAGTTTGCGGGGGCTGTGGGCATTTTTTTTCCTTGCCCGGGTCTATGCGTTCGGGTCCCCGCCTTAAAAACATTGTGTCACAACTCGTCTTAGTGGGGAGACAATAAATATTTATTTATACAAGGTATTCCAAAAACTCTGCAATCTCTTTTTTTAGATTTCGTCCTTACTATGAATATTTATAAACATGCATTTTAATTGCATTTAATAATTAATTTAAAGCGTTAATTTTCATGTAAGTTCATATACATTAACGTTTCTTAACTCTGCCAATTAATCTTGTTTGTAAGTCAATTAACACCGCATTTATTGCTATTTAAAGAGTGATTATTATTTGGAGGGTCGCCTTGTATACTTGCATGAGTGAAAGCGACGTAAAATCTATCTGAGAAAATGTAACAGAATCATATTATAATATTTGTCGTTCCATCGTTAGTTAGTTTTTTTTTAGGTATTACGTTACGCTCTGTAAATGAAGCTGAATTAATAGGCTATTCAGTTTTGATAAAAATGGAGTAGGAAAAGTAACACCAGAGATTTTATTAGTTTTCAGTAAGAGAAATAGAGAAAAATAGAGAGAAATAGAGAGAAGGGAGGCGACAATATTTTTATATATTTAACATCTGTATCAGCAAAAGGGAAAAATAAATGATGTTGCCAATTTTAAATCGTTTAATTTGTACACTCTTATATGTTTAAATAATGTCCTGCATTCATACAAATTATCATTATTTTAATATTTTGTGTAAAATATTAAGCTTAAATCTTTTATCTCTCAATTTTCCATTAGTTTTTTTTTTATTTTGTTCTTTTACTTTTCTTTCTTTGTTAATTTTTGTCATTTCTTTATTTCGTTTTCTTTCTGTCTTTTTCTTTAGTTCTTTCTTTAATTCTTTCTCTCTTTTTCTTTAGTTCTTTCTTTAATTCTTTCTCTCTTTTTCTTTAGTTCTTTCTTTAATTCTTTCTTTCTTTTTTCCTACATTCTATATTTTTATCCACTTTTAATTTTAATTTTTACTCCAATATAGGTTTAATATGTTCCGAATGCTGCGAAGTAAGGAAATAAATTATTCTACATTTCCATTATTTTATCTTAAGGGAATCTTAACATCCGAAAATGTTATCAACGAATTACAGGTGGGCGGAAGAAAATATATTATACAGAGGATTTCTTGCAGAATTACATGGCAAAACACTTTCTCAAATGGGTAAACTTTTATAGCAAATATTATATGTTGCATGCAAATCTTCTGATAAACACCAAGCTTCAATAAATGAAAAATAATTTATAAAATGGTATTTTTCAGAATATGCTTTACATAATATGGTTTGACAACACATTAGCAACTACACTTTAATTATAAACATTTTCTAAGAAAAAGCATTTGAACTCAAAGAAAGCGATAATGCTACTAAGACGCATTGTGTTACAAGGAATGAATGAGAATGAGAAAATGAGTAGAATTTATGGAAAAGACAATGAAGTTACATTTCAAATTTTGAAGATAGTAGGTGGCATACAAACAAGGGATCGGAAGTGACATTCACAGATGAGAAGTGAGAGTTAAAAAAAACTATTAGAATAGATCTTAACAGTTATGGCTAGACAGTTCAAAATTAAAATGGTGGAAACTTGACGCCAATCTAGTCGTACGCTTAAATCCATGCAGTCGAATAACTAAGGTAGGTAGATCGTCATAACATTCTTAACAAATGTTTAGTAAACCATTCATATGTTTCTCAAATTACGCGCAGTTGGTTTCAGCTGATAGAGAAATATTTTTCCATCTCGAACTGAATATATTTTATATTATTTTTCAGATTTAAAACATTATGTTTTTATGAATCCAATCACTATACATTTAGATCAAGCTATGTTTATATATGTTCTTCAACATAAGTTTACCAGTATATCTGAATCAGTTTATATAATTTGAATGATTGCAATCACTGAAGGTAGAAATGTAGCCAAATTACGGTTTCTTGCAACTATCCAAAAATTCATGTAAATAATATTCTTATACTATTGTTGACCCAACAGAAGCCCCAAGAGCCAGTAAAGGTAGAGGATTACTGAATTACATTGTTGTAATTACGCAAGTTAGGAGAAAGAGGGTAGTTTCATGTTATGAAGTTATGTAGTATAGATATCCTTTGACCCTGATTTTGAAGTGGATGTCATTATAGCCGTAAGAGAAACATCCTCTTGTGGGTCTATTCCACACAAAACCGGGGATCAAATGGAGTGGAGATTATTCATTTTCATATTCGAAGATAACGACGAATACATGACGAGGTATTCGTGACATGGTAGGTCCTAGTTTTGAAGGTCTTAATTATTGTACAGTGTTGACAGTTTTGATAGCAAACACAGAAAGAAAACTACAAAAGCTCCAACAGAAGCTAGTGAAGGAAAGCGAGAAGAAGGAATTAAAAGTCAAATGCAAGAAAACAGAATCCATGATTGTTAAAAAAAAAGGCTGAGCCGAAAGTGGGAATTGAAAATAGGAGATACCAAAATAAAAAAAAAATGAAGAAATTCAAATATATGAGAATTATTTTAACATGGGACGGGAAGTGTGACACTGAAATCCAAAGACGTATTTGGATAGTCAAGGCAGCATTCCATATGCTAAGAAAAATATTAAGAAATAGATGAATTTCGTTATAAACAAGCAAGTATATATTAAATTGCTACATGATATAACCCCAGCCCCTTATCGCGGTTAGTGCTTGACGATCTTCTAAAAGATAAAGAGAAGATTTGAAGTCATGAGAATGTGCTTCTACAGAAGGATTCTGAGAATACCATGGAACAACGACGAAGTTTCACATAAATTGGAGACTAAAATGAAAATGAACTTAATACTTAACATCAGTAAAAAAAAAAATGATGTTTCAGAGCATATTATAAAGAAGAAGAACTTGAAAAATCTGATACTCATGGGAGATATAGAGAGCAGAGGAGAACAATGCATTATATACATAGTGAGCATGAATAAATGGATGTCGGAACAGCGCTTTCTACAGCTGTCAGTAAAACCTTTCCTCTAACACACAAATAGACACACGCATATATATATATATATATATATATATATATATATATATATATATATATATATATATAAATATAAGTATTTTTGCTATTTATAAATACGACAGCTTTTCATTATTTTAAATATTATTTTAGTGGAAATCCATAGACGCTCGGCTTATTTTAAAAGTTATGTCTATTTTAATCTACTCGTCTGAATGTCCAAGAAATCATATTAAATAAAAATATGTGATACTCCTCCTCCCTCCCCCTCTCTCTCTCTCTCTCTCTCTATCTATCTATCTATCTATGTATCTATATGTATATATATATATATATATATATATATATATATATATTTATATATATATATATATATATTTAATAGAGTAGATACGGTGGTCAATAAAACAAAATATCGATGAAATCAATCCGAAAAAAAAAGTTATTCTTATTAACCAAGTGACAAAAAAACATACATACACACACACACACACACACACACACACACACATATATATATATATATATATAAATATATATATATACACATATACAAATATATATATATACACATATACAAATATATATATATATATATATATATATACACATATACAAATATATATATATACACATAGAAATATATATATATACACATATACAAATATATATATATATATATATATATATATATATATATATATATATATAAAAAACGAAAGCAAATCTTCGTGCTCTTTTTATAATATATACATTTAATTTAATCAAAACATCTACAAATATAAAGTATATAGCACGCACACACACACACACACACATATATATATATATATATATATATATATATTATACATATATATATATTATATATATATCGTCAATCTTATTACCAATAATGTTAATAGATTTTTGTCTTTTTATTTCTCAAATTTAATTAACAGGCCAATTAAATATATGTGTATATGTATGTGTGTGCAAGCGCGTGTCATTGTTTGAGTATATTTGTGTGTATATATGTGTGTATTTTTGTGTGTGTTGATAATAAATGGCATTGAATGATGTAGGTTTCCAAGATGTCGTACCATAATTGGAGTCAAAAATGTGGACGGTAACATTGTCAACGAACCAACGTGATACTTCAATAACACCTATTGAAAAATATTATTTCGACAGAATATCAAATCATCTTGTATTCATTTGAAGTTCTAAAGCTAATTTAAATCGTTTTGATGATCAAACTCTCCGTGAATAGGTGACTGTTGAGAATAATACCAAGAAGCGCGTCTACGATTAGTGTCAAAGAGGGAATATATCATACTGATGGAAATCTTCAATTGCAACAAGTGTATTTGACCTGAAGTTAAGCATTTTGTATGAACCCATAGAGGCTTCGATAGTGAAACTTTGCGGTTATTGTCACCGTTACGTTCAGAGTCATGTGAGATAATGATAACAATCTTGGATTTCAATCTTGGTGCACAATACTTTATCGCCGCTGTTTTTCTTTTCTGACATTATGATGTTTATGCATCTATATATATATATATATATATATATATATATATATATATATATATATATATATATATATACATTCTAACGTAAGGCGTCAGCTAGTTCAGAAAAAAAATAAAATTGGGGTATTCTCCTTCGGGTTCTATGTCATTTTACTTGAAAATAACCAAAATCTGAACCATTTACTTCAGAGATCGATGAAATACATTTCATCAGACGACATCAGATTGCAGAGAAAATTGGGAATATTATAACATTTACCTTATGGTGCGTGTTTCATTATCATTTGTAATGTAAACATAGATGATAGCAATGCACAAAATTAATTGTTATGGTTAAAAAGATAAGAAATCATACATTTTAGATAAAGGGTTAGACTAGTAATTTATTATCCTATAGGGCTTAAAATTCACGCATTGTATCTGACCGCAACCTGCCTGGTAATTCTACTTTCTTAGAGTACGGTTGTCTAAAGTTAATGGTATGCATAGGCTCCCTCTTGTAGCCAAGATCCTTTCTTTTATTGCAACATGAACGGCAGAAATTCATTCGGTATGTGCGCTGCTTAAAACCTACAAATACCTTATGGAAATGAAGGATTAACAATGTTTTATTTATATATTCTTTGATATACGTTCATCTTCGTTCTCCTGTTTACGTAGATCGGGTGTTACTTTTCCAACGCATCATTTTTGCACACCTGTTTTCTGATACATATTTTTTATCGTATATGACTCAGTTGTGTAGAAAAAACTATAAAATATATCCAGGACGATTCTATAATATTTGACTATGGTAGGCACTCACACTGAAACGCACTCTTTCAGGCACATCAACAAAAGCTCCCTGCATCCACCAGAGAACTGACATCACTTACCACCTAAACGATGGAGGGTATGGGGAATTAAATTAAAGAAACAGGGACAGAGAAAAGAGGCCAATGTGCATACACAGACTAGCTAATTTATCTGGAAAAAGCAACTAAGTATTTAAAAACAAAACTTAAACTATCCTAACTTCAGGATGTGACGCCGAAGTTCAACCCAGGAAAAATATTACCCTGATGCCTAACCGGCATCAAAATGCCACTCTAGGTCAGCTCATTTAACTCGGCACAAACGCGCAAGATTCACCAACCTTTTGCCAAATTCTGATGAAGTGAGCCACCGTTTTTTTTCGTCCTAATCTTGACTTTAAGCTGATACTTAAAGAACAAGACCAGTTGGGAAGAAGTGAACTTCTCGCCTTCATAGAATTCCTTCTGACCTGTCGTCCAAATCACGTTCTCATAACACCTAGTAAGCAAAGAACACATAGTATTCAGCCTTCTTCATCGGCGGCACTACATTACTACAAACAGAAATGGCCTCAAGGTCAAAGAACTTTCGACGCAGAACAGCGCTAGCACCCAGCAATGAACAAAGGCCCAAGGTCTCGACTTTCTCACTACGGCATCGGCAGTTTGGAGATTTCTACAAGCCCGCTGAGCAAAGGCTTTTGGCGACCCAGAGGGCCCCACGAATTATCAGTCTCATCGTTATTGAAGCATTACAACCCGGGCGCGCAAGGCCATATTGAGCGAGCTTCCTGCTTCGTAAGACCAAGCTCGTCAATGAGATCATCATGAATGAATCTCCTGACTAATACTTGATATAATTCCCTACGAGACAACGCTTGGACGTTGGAGAGGCTATCCGCCGCCAATAAGAGACGTTTTAGAGCACATGGAGATTCGCGATAGAAGGAGCATTCGGCTCGGCGTAAACTGTGGGCCTCTTCCTCTCTCGAGTGCACATTTCTCAGGGATGGGAAGTTCTTACGTGTGCCTTCCTTCCAGAAGGGGCGTTCTTCATCCGATTCGCGACACATTCGGTCTAGGAAGGCGATGCGAAGCATATATTGACAAATCTCAATGCTAGACATACCCAGAGCGCCTTCAGATGGATGAAGGCAACAGATCTCACGAAATACTATAGCGGCCTTGATTCTTCACAAGAAAAATAACAAGAGCTTTACTAAGGACATTATTTTGGCATACGGAAATGGTACAAATGAGAATCGGTTAGATGTGTGAAACGAATACTTTTGCTCTCCCCTTCAAGGAAAGATTCCTCCGAGACCACAGATTAACTGCGATCTCAGCCTTCCTTTGTACCTCCGACCAATTCATATTCAGCTGGAGATCAGAACCGAACCAGAAGCCGTGTATCTTGTATATCCGTCTAGAGGAAAGGTCCGGGAAGAGAAACTCCCTTCCCCGAACCCAACCACAAGCCAACAGACTTATCGCGGTTGATCTTGGCCCGTGTCACCATCTCATAACCACTGATTTCTTTGCTGACCTCATCAATCTCGTCTCTGCTCAACACATGAACCGAAATGTCATCAGCATAGGCAGAATACTTGGCCGATGTGGTAGACCAGGCAAGGCATTACCACATGGGACAGGATTCATCTTTAACTTGCGAAGGAAAGGTTCCAACGCAAAAACATAAAGCAAAGGCGAAAGCGGACATTCTTGACGAATAGAGCGAGACAAAACGAAAGGCTCCGATCTTACCCCATTAACATCCACCACCGCACCGGGAGACGCATACAGAAGTCGGATCCAGGTAAGAAAGTCCGACCCGAAACCGGCCGCCGAAAGGACAGCATCCAGGAATCGATGGTCAACCCTATCGAAGGCCTTGGACTGATCAAAACTGATCAGCGTGGCTTCACCGTCGACTTTTTCTAAGATCAAGCGTACCATATGAAGGTTTTCCTGAATAGTTCTGCCCTTCACAGCACAAGTCTGTTCGCATCCAATAAGGCTAGACAAGATCAAAACGGTTGTCTAAGAGCTTCGACAAAATTTTTAACTCTGTATTTAGTATGGATTAAGGGAGAAAGTTATCTAACCCATCCCCAGCCCTCTTGTCCTTGCGCAGTAACTTGATCACACCCCTGGTGAAGCGTTGAGATATAGACCACTGCTTCATACAATTTTTGTAATTCAGTTTCAGAAAAATAACACAAACGGGCGACTGCTTCAAGTAAACTTCTTAGGCAAGACCATCTAGTCCCTGAGATTTATCCAGGCCGACCTGTTTCGGCGCTTCCCAGATTTTTTTGAATCTCTGATGGGACCCTCTCCCACAGTTATTCAGTTGCCTCAAGAACGTCGGCTAAATGGGTGTTGAAATGAGCGGGGCTCAAACCGGGTTCCTTGGTGAAAAATTCCTGAAAGTAATCCCTAAAAATCAGCGGACATATTCTTTGCTTCAGAAGACATTCTTTTTAACATATCCCTAACTACCAGAGCTTGATCCTTCTTGATAAGCATGGACAACTCTGCCTTAGCTAAGGCTATATCTCCACTACCGCGGGATTGAACTGCCGCTCGACTTTTTGCTCACAAGCCGTAGTTGCTCCGCTAATCTATCTAGATTGAGTCGACGACTAAAATCAACAGAAAATTTATAATTTTTGATTTTAATTTGTCCCATCACACATTGGCAACCAAAGCCCACGTCAATAACATTTGTATCATTAGTAGCAGATTGTCCCAGAAATCCTGTTCGCTAAATAATGAGCAACTTAACTTTCCAGGAGCCAGCTAACTTAACCTTAGGCATATCTAAGTTTACACGGACCTGGACAAGTCTATGATCCGAATAAACTATATAATGAAAACTTTGACATTCTAAGAGCCCTACATTGACTCTCATAACTAAAACTCTGTCGAGGTATCTAGAGCCGAGCCGCCACTAATTATCCAAGTTCAAACTACCTCCTTAGGGTGCTCATTCCGCTAAAGATCAAACTTGTTGATAAAGTCACGAAATGGATTCATATCTCGGTTGTCAGTACCTGATTTTGGCCCACTACGACCTATGTCGGTGTTAAGGACGGCATTCCAGTCCCCCGCTAAATCTAGCCGACGTGATCTCATCAAAAACGTCTCGATCTGCCGAAAAAAATACTCTTTCCGGGTGATGCCGATTAACCTTTAAAGCAGGTTTGTTGTTCAAGTTTTTCCTTCGAAGGAGGTCTCGTATTTGAGCCGATGTTGACGCATTTTGTCCGAATAAGTGTTCGAAGAGTCGCCCTTTTAACTGGTAGATGGAGTGGGGCTATGCATTTCTTTTGCCGTGAGGACTTCAGGGAAACGACGTCCCGCTACCGGGAGCTTTCCTTTGACCTTACCAACGACCTGCTATTCCGCCTCTTCCTTCTCCGGAAACGCACTAGCGGTGGGCAAAGGCTTTTCGAGGAATGGGGTCTGAGAGACAGACCACACCGGTCCCGATCACTGGCATGCCCATTACAGGCAAGACGGATGGAACAGACTCGGTCACAGGGGGACTTTGTTCGACAGAGGCCAGAATCTCAGAGGCCTTCATCTCTGTGCAGGAAGAGGACAGGTGACCAGTCTTCCCACACTTCCAGCATGTGGGTCTACGCACGATAACTAGAATTGGAACCACTGAGTATGTGCCCAAATTGTGACGGATAAGGTGCCAAGTGTTTCCCGACGATACGCGGAGGAACCGCAAATACTCATACTTGGTCTTCCGCCTGCCTTCATATTCTGTACCCAGATTTTGTGATTAAATCCTGACTTGAAGCAGCTTCGCAGTCGGCAGGCGTGGGTAACAACAAGTCTCATATAAATTACCTCTTACCTTTGATCACCCTCTGGGCTTCGATCCCCATAGAAGTCAATAAATTATTTACGGTGTCTTTTCTGGAGTGACAAATTTTGCGAGAACGCTTGTCGACCATAAATGCTTTTTTCAACTCTCTTTAATTTTTCGGAATTGACCAAAAAACCATCTGCTGTCACCAGATGTACGTAACCTTTGGCTTTCTCGAGGAACTCCGTGATGTTGATCAAACATTTTGGTGGGGACGTCCAGCATGATGCCGTCTCCCCGACCACTAGATTTTCGTCTATAAATTTGTCTTCTTTATCTGGATTTGCTGAATTTATTAAATTTTGACCATTATCGGCTTCCATCGATTCTTCAGTTTTCGTCTGATTTTCAGTATTTTGTGACTTTCCAGCTACTATACTCTCGCCGGAAATCTCAGCAACAAACTCTTGGCACCGTTTTTTATATAACTTCCTCCTTTTTTATTTTCATGATCTTTATCGGGTGGATGTTTTTTCTTTTTTCCTTTTGGTGCCGAAAAGATGCAACAATTGGTTACAAACAAAATAAAAAAGTAGTTAGAAAATGATTAAAAATGTTTATCCACAAAATTAATATGGAGAACAACAGTTCAACGAAAATACCAAAAGCAAACGTTATACGAACAAAGAGTCGAGAAAATTACACAAAATAACTCTTTAAAAAACAATAAACATTTTCAAAACTAAAGATAAAAGTAAAAAGGACAAGCGACAAACACATATACGAAACAAACAATACATATAAACTAATCAAAAATCCAAAATTGCTGCCTTAAAAATAAAGGTTCACCGATAGACAAAATAAGAAAATAAAAACTGACAAGTTAGACTTCATGAGCACAAAAATTAGAACAAATATGAAACCAGAAGCATTAAACAAATAATACACAGAAAACTTAATGGATATTCAAAAGGAAAAAGAACGAAGTAACACGTAAAAAATAACACGTAGTAAATGAACAAAGGAAAAATAAAGTCGGATGACAACTGAAATATTAACACGTAGGAAAGTAAACAGATGCACTCTGGGAGCGGAGTATGGAAAATTAAACAAAAAAAACAACAACAAAAAAACAAATGAAACTTAAAAAAAAGACTTTAACGTAAAAATCAATAAAGCTAATTGTTGTGTATGATACACCTAATTTACATAAGCGGACTACCGACCATATAAATATGGGTTGGTACCGGAAGACGGGGAAGATAGTAGAGATTAAGAAATTGAATCCAGAGACTCTGCCCGACTGCGATTTAGTCAACCCATTATGCAGGAACAGTCTTCCCAAGAATATACCAACTAACTGTAAATATTGTGTACCTATTCTTTGTTTCAATACATTTTGTTAACGTACATTTTGTGTTGTATTATTCCATGCTTATTTAAGATTCAACACTAATAATAGAAGAATAAATACAAAATAAAGGGAAAAATAAATATGAGAATGTAATAAAGTGGAAAAGAAAAGAAAAAGAAAAAAAATCAGAAACTTTTTCAAATAACAGTCAATAAAAGAGAACGTAAAAAAGTAAAATAAATCAGAACACAGCGGAGCTTATGAAACAAAACAAAAAAAAAAAAAAATACAAAAACAAAAACAAACAAACAAACAAAAAACGAATATCCAAACGTGGCAGGTCTGGAAAGGACTTCAACACTGTCCGAATCAAAATTTGCAGACCATCTTATAATTTTACTACTGTATTTATTTTAAATGGGGACATACCCATTATCGCCTTAAGTATGCTACAACATAGGTCTTCTATTCTTTCCCAGAATCTGTGGTCGCTTTATAGACGAGCTATATGAACAAAAAAGGTTTATCACCAAAAATATGATGGTCCACATTATTCATGAAGCCGATTATACAGGAGTATATGAGGTATTAAGTTGTACTTCTTTTTACCCTCACACGGATCACCCTCACTAGATGGTTATTATTTTTATATGTTTTAATTGCTAAATCCATGTAATCTCACATATGCATAAATAATGTAGTTTGATTCGGGCGTTACTTTTATTAGACTACGTGTAAAACTATAGAAGTCTGTGACGCTCTTAGTTAAATTACATAATAATCAAAGACTTAAGACGACCAACAAAAAGGAAGTTCCGCTAAGAGAGCTTCTTTCTCGGAACCCTACATTTCTTAGACAAAATCCCGAGAGGATGCTTCTCGAAAAATTAAAATCTTTATCGATTCCAGGCTAGGGTCAAATGTTACCTATATTATGTAACCTCGGAATCTACATTTATATACACTTTCCCACTCCTACATTCTCATAAATCCTGATTTACTAATATTATGCAATGAGTGGCTTTTGAGACTTATATGGGGGTGAATATTTAATTTAAAATATGTGAGTAGCGGTGTGAGAAAAGTTCCGGACTTGTGTAATAGATTCTTATATTTTGGTTGCAAAATGAGAATGGATCGTTTCATTTAGTTTTTTTACATCACCTGTTAGATATTCTTTTGTTTAGCTTGCTTCTTCAGAATGTGAACAATTATGGCTCTCCACATTTTCCTATCTTTGTTCTAAGTAAGATTTGACATTTTAAAATTATTTTTTACGTAATTTGGCTTCCACTGTCAAAGAATTGCTATGTTTCTTACTCGCTTCTTGAAAGTTCGTGGTTATACACAAGTTTCAAGTATCTTCAAAATTCGCCGGTAGAATCGCATGATTTTTTTCCCTTATTCACCTGCATAAATATTGTCACGTATTCATTGCTGCATAGGAGATAAGGTTAGACCCTCCTTTGTCACATATTATCGAATAATAATTTACAAGTTTCCACAAGTCAATTTTCCTATGATCTTTCCGGTTTCTGTGTCAAATGCTTATGACTTATTAGACTTGACTTTTTGGCCAGCAATATATATAGCTACTCTTTTGATTCCAGTTGTTCTGACAATGTAGTTTCTCAGTTTACAAACAAAATTATATTCTTGTTTTTGCTTTATTTCTTTCGGCATTTTTGCATTTTTATCCACACAACAGAAGGTCACCCCCAAAATCTGACATAATTTAAAATGTGAATATAAGAATAACTAAATATACCAGTCAAACAAAATAAAACAGTCTTCATGTTGAATAATAAAAGATGTATTTACCAAAATTCGAATAAGATATTCAAATAGATATTGATTTTATAATTGATTATACAAAGATTCACAAATGTTCAATATGCGCACGACCTCTGACACGACTTATGTGAAGACGGTAGTCCAGCTCTTGCCAAACACGCTGTTAGCTTAACTTTCTCCAGTTCCTCAGTGATTCTCTGCTGAAGTCCCACTAGGCTTCTAGGAAGGATGAGATATAGGCCTGACCTTTCACATAGCCCCATAGAAAAAATGTTGTCATCTCTGATGAATGTGGCGCTCTTTTCTTCTGTAAATAACCGTTATCAATGGCACGCTCCATCCATCTTCCTGATAGACTTCCATTGAGATATGTCCTCGTTAAAGCGCTGGAGAATGTTACGTATGATGATAAATCTGCAATATTTTCGGTAATATCACGACATTTCAGAGTTAGTCACCATTCCTGGGATTTTTGTTAATTTTTTCATGGTAATTATTATTATATTTTTTTCTTTTTTTTGGGGGGGGGAGATCGGTTTTACGAATTTAATCGCAGTACAAGATTGTTACAAATTTCACGTCATTTTTCAATTGAAAGTTTAATTGTAATGATAAGATTAGCCGTTTAGCTACAAGGAAGCATTCGCCATTCACTGACCTAAAGGCCAGTACTGCTTTCGTTTGAAATTTAAAAAATCTTTTTCTTAAAACAATTTTTAGGAAATAAGTTTCTCAAATCTCGTAGCTGTTATCGCTCTTTCCACTACAGATGTTCCTTCCTAACCTTACTTCTACTGTTTCCTTCCTAACATTTCATTTGAAGTGGTATGGAAAGTAAACATCTTGATTATGTCGTTATTGACAATTCGAGTTAAGTTACATGTGCTATCCATTTCACTTGTTGTTGCTGGTGGTAGCCGTCACGTGATGCCGTTTCTGTTATTCGATAAAGGTCTTTGCGATTCTCTAGCGTCAGTCCACAACAGCCATAGGAGGATTATATTTGCCAAGACCCTCTGCCAATTTCGCTCAACGCCTTTTTCCACCATTGATCATAAGAAGCAGTTGTATACAGCGGACAGTTAGATATTCCTGAACTGGTTTGGCGCCAGGCATGGCATCTATGAAAGTCTTGATCTGACAATCCTATTTAAGAAAATTATCCATGTTATCAGGTGGATGTTTGGTTTTGCAACAACTTGCGAGTTTGAAATGGATAGATGTAATCGAAGTCTCTATGCTAATAGTTTCATCTTCCGCATTTCGTTTGTGTAATTCCCTTCCGACCGCTTGCTTTCCAGTCATTCTTGATAGTCAAAAATTTAAATGCATTATCAATTGTTAACTTTTGTCTTCCTAATTCCAGCTCATTTATTTTTCTCTCTATTTAATAGTATTTTCTATGTTCTTCCACACTCAGTAAAACCTTGGGTTATTGTGGCTTTATTGCTGTGCTCGGTGTGAAATGATTAAAAATATAAACAATACTTAGCATGATTATATTTTTGTTATGGTCCAGTTCCTTGTACTACGGTAAAAGTCCAAAGTAGAACCAATAAAGGAGAACTCGAAGTCGGATATGGAATAACACAGATATATTACAAACAGGAATATATAGAGAGAAGTAGAAAGTGTTAGTACGAACAATCAGGTTTAGTAGTAATTGTCTGAACGCGATTCTGTTTCGGACTGCCTCTGACTCGACTGACTGACTCGCTCGCTCTGACTGACTAACAGACTCCTGACGGAATTCACTCCAGACTTCAGACTGAACTTCAGATTTCAGACGGAAACTCCAAAATTCAGACGGAACTCTCAGGCTTCAGACGGAACGTTATTTTGTCACCCCCCACCCCACGAGGGCATCATGTGGCACAAGGCCGGTTTAACGTGGGATCTCCGAGCCCGTGGGTTTGGCCAAAAATATGCCCTTTGAACCCGTATAAACGAGTTCAGGGTCGGTTTACCTCCCTGAAAGAGACTCTGCCCTTCGGCATAGCCTCGTTCGTGTTCCTCCCCGCCCGAAGGCAGAGAGTTCAACCGATCAGCCGGTCAGCCGGTCGTCCGACTTCGGACTGAACTCCCTGCTTCCTCTTGAGGCGCAGTATTTATTACGTATAGAATAGTCCATTATGTTATTATGCGTAAGGTCCTATAACAATTTTAAACAGCAGGATTTATTGATAATATTAAAGCAAATTCGATAGGTTTTCTGTCCCCACCCCCAGGCTCGTTTTTTTGCCGTGTATCGAATATATATTTTCGACGATAAAAAGTATCATTGTCCTTAGATCATTTTCGTATTTTTATACATTCAGAGAATTCATTCTCTGTTCACTTGTTACAACCTTTTTCCCAGAAAAAAATATAGTTAATTCGAATATCTCCCCCCACCCGAATCAATCAAGTTTTTACCTACTATTTCCGTTAGTTCTTAGCGGCGTATCTTATCAAATGCATTTGTTTCATTGATTTTTAAGTTTATCAGCATTTCATTGATCGCTATGGTGCATGCTAACTTTAAATAACACTTTTTTGTTCCATTTCATTTAACGAAGCCATACTGACCTAACGATTTATATTAGCATTTTTAAATATCTGCAGATAATCTTTTTTCTGGCGAAATTTTTAGATTTTTGATGAGAGGAGAGCTTCACAAGAATAATCAATTAAAAATATAGATTTTAAATATGAATTAGCTTTTTCAGAAATATATTTAAAAAAAAACATATTTATCAGTTAACATAAATGATAAACATTTTTCTAGGGATTAATATTGGGAATTCATACTGGGCGCTTTTTTAAAATTTGATTTTGTGAGATAAGGTTTATCAAAACTTTGAATAGCTGAAAAGAATGTTGACCATTACAGTCATTATGTTTTTAGCCATTTTACGAGTTTTATATCTATAAATCGCTAAAATTTTCAAGTTTTACAAATAAAATCGGTCACATTGACATATCATTTTCCTGATGGTATTGAATATTGGCGGCTTCTTAAGGTATTCTTCCAGCCATTTCCATTTCAATGCTCGGATGACCAGAGCTATGGTTTTCGGCCACTTACCAACGGAGACACATGCTGGAATAATTCCTCGTATTCTGATATTAACAAGTGTCATCATCTCGACAAATCGAACATTGTAAGATTCAAGTAGATATCCCATGCACACAGGGCCATATATATATATATATATATATATATATATATATATATATATATATATGCATGTATGTATGTAATAAAAATTTGTGACTGGTAATTCGAAGGAGGATATTAATCCAAAGAGAGCTCAATGCAAATTTAAATTACAGAGCACTATAATTAAAATTTAAAACAAAAACTTAAAGATCCCTTTCAGCTATAATTTTTATTTCGTGAATATTGTTATATTCATCTCTTTCGACAGAAAGTTTTTAAGAAATTGAGAAAATACATCCGGATAGATATACTAGACAAACAGAAAAAGAAAAAAGTGGCAGAGGAAGAAAGGAAAATAACAGATTTTCGAAGATAATTTCTTTTAAAATATAAGAGAGAGACAGAGAAGGACAGAGAGGGTGAGTGCGAGAAAAAGGGAGAGAGAGTGAAAGAAAGGAAAGGAAAGAAGGAAGAAATAAATGATGCGATAATAGTAAAACCAAAACAGACTTACCTGGCCAAGAATTTTTTCCTTAAATGATTGAACAAGTTTGTGCATCGGGTGTGGTCGGAATTGAGAAGGTTATAACAGATTATCCGATGAAACTTTTTTATTTTAGGGAGCAATGATCCTCAAAAATTAAAATTATATAATTTAATAATAATAATGATAATAATAATAATAATAAATATATAATATCTCCTATAGTAATTTATCCACGCACGCGTGGACTGTCCCATTTCTAAATAGGATCAGATACTGGCTTTTGGAGGGTGAAGTTTGCAGCAGTCAGCTCTGATAGTCGGACCGAACATTCTTGCTGAAATACTCTCGTTTGTATGTGTTTGTATTACTGTTTCTGTAAATATATTTATTTAACTTAATAAAAGATAAACCTGATAGTATTAAAATTATTAATTTAAAATTATAGATAATGTATGCATCAGCTAGACAATCATGTATATAACCACATATAAAAACGCAAAGAAGCGTGTTAAGCAATGTAATCAAATATATACATATATACGCATATGAATATATGTACACATATATATATGCTATTATCCATATAAAGGAATCAACACTTCAAGTGTATATCCACCAAAGTTTTTAGAGAATTTTAAACTTTTCTTATGTCTACACTTGAAAATATGTTCGCTTCTTTGATTTAATAATTGGTCATCATTTCAGTATTTAATTATTTCAATCTTCTCTTGTATGAACTGAGTGCATCTGCCGCAGAAATTGTTGGGAGTTTAAGATCGACGGATGATGTCCCATTTAATTTTTGACGTGAAGCCTCTACCTTTAATACTCCAATAATGTTGGGATACAACCGTTTGTTGCCTTAATGATGGATTGGGGAATGAATGCCGGTGATTGAAGTGGCTCTTTTTCCATTTCCCAGTGGATATCCTTATGTATATTTTTTTTATCATTAATATTTACTTGCGGAAAAATGGTAACTTGGCATACCACATTATCCGAATTACATATCTTCAACTGAACAGTTGATCCCGGTTCTACAATTACACGAGGGCTTGTTCTCTGTTGTGTTGCCGTCATCATTTTTTGTAAGGTTTGGTTGTTATGCAAGTTAATAATAATCCGGATGTTTTTGGTGCAAGAATAAAAAAAAATTCAGAGTTTTTCAATTGATTTTATTGTGGATGCTTATTTTCATTAGAATCTTTATCGATTAAATTTAAAAAGTAGCTGCTAATATTTACATTGGGCAGTTTATAGAAAGGAGGGTTGAACTATATTGCTTTTCTTTTTTTGTTTATGGTTCTATTTTACATTTTTCAAAGATTCCAGGTAAGTCAATTTTCGTTTGAATTTACTATTGCTGTGATCTTCGTTATAAGTTATTTTTTTCTCAATAATATTTTTGTTAGACGATAAAATAATTATTTTCTTTTTACAGTGTTAATATATTACTGAATTTGGATGAATGGATTTTAAATTAATATAAATAGAATTTTGATTTTCTATGTTGAAAGTGACAGTTACGAAATGGATTATTTTAAGGTTAGATGAGTTTTCAAGTTTTAAACGCTGCAATTGGAAAGCCCTCATAATCCTCATCTGTATTCTAATTACTGTGATGATGAAATTGTGAAACACCCTTATGATGATATTATGCTAATATCGAAACACTTGGAATAAATAATATGTATCAACACAGTAGTTTTCTCTCTTCCTTTAATAATGACCAAACAAAAGCTTGTCCGTGAATATGAAAGACGCAACTGAAAATGTGTTGGCACGAACAAAAAAATAATTATCTATTAAAAAATTTAAAACAATTAACATTATCCTAAAAAATAAAATACACCAGCAAAATCAAAATAACAACGAACGAAATTATCTATGCGTTCAAATGCTCTTTAAGGAATTGCGTTTCTAATCAAACCGAATTCACTAATAATTATATCGGTCTTAAAAATTACATGCCTCTCCAGACGCCTTACGTTACACATATCTGGCCACAGCTGTATTAGAATCCATTTAAACACACGCAGTAACTTACCAGACTCCATCCAAAACACACTAGTAGAAAGTACAAACATAATAACTTCATCCACATTTAAAAATATTAACAATAATGGAAGCCTTAATAATAAAAAGAAAAAGGCCAACACTTAATAATAGTAACTACGAACACAGCCACGATGTGCTATGTTCGAAAGATAAAACATCTCTATAACACTGTAAACATACAAACAGTCCGCACATCCAATTAAATTGAAAATATAAAATCATTCTTGATAATGGCTAAAAGTATAGCCGAAAGCACTCTGAATTATAGAACATTTAGACAATTGCTAGACACTTTGTGTCCGAAAAAGAAAACACTTGTTCGAACGCAAGAAAAATAAATAAAAAGCTTAATCGTACTACATTGTTTGTCGTCTTTAATGAAGCATGTATAAATGAAGGATTGCTGCCTAAATAAACACACACAAAATCATGAACCTTTTTAGCATTTCTCCTACAAAAATTCTTAAATTCTGGATGATGTCGACTATGGGTCATTCTCGTTACAGGAAATAAAAAATAATCATGTCGCCAGTTATTAATACGCCGGATCATCAAATGAAAATGCTATCCCACGTGAAATAGATCTAGTTTTATAAGGTTAATTGACCATCAACCTCTCTACATCTTTAATTTCTTTTCGTCTATGACCATGCCTCATTTGAACTTGGTCGATCATGACTCCCCACAAATACCAAACTTCGTAGATGCTAGAAGTTTTAGTCATTTAAATTAGCTTCGACCGCATTTTCTGATATCCATTTTCAATAGTATTACTATGTGGATGACTCCCTGTTTTCATCTGTTCTTCTGTATTTCAATATTTCCTGTGAGTAATATATTTTCTCGGCTTTCTTTTCTTGTTTTCAGACTCGGATAGTTACATTGTCACTGTCTCATACTTTGTATAAGTGTTCATTTTTGTATCAATTTCCCTTCAAAATGTCCCAACCATGGTGTTCCTCGCATCTGTCCTTAGTGCTATATCTCTCTTGGCGTATCAGAGAGGAATTTATCCAGCATTCGTCTCCATCTAGGATGCATACCATTACATATTATTGCAACATACTTTACATTGTTTCTAACGATAATTATCCTTCTTTATGTACGGTGTTCCTTCTGGATGTACAGATCATAGGCCTCCACGTCTTCCTGTTCCTTGTAGATTTTAATAAATTTGGTATTTTGTTATTTCACCCAAACCCTTTTCTTGCATTATTTTACCAATCCCATCAAGTATATTACGCGCTGTTTTGCTTGCTCCTCATTACCTCAAACTGTCCAGTGAGTATCATATTTTCCAAACCCGCTTTCCACATGACGTGTCCAGAATATTATACCTGCCTCTTCCTTATGTTAAGTTTACTTTTTGTTTCCATTTTCTTTAAAACTTCGTTGTATCTCATATGTTCGTTCCACGGTATTCTCGGCATCTTTCTGTAGAAACAGATTTTTGCTACTTTAAGTCTCTTCATCTTTGAATAGATTGCCCAGCATTCACTACCGAATAGAAGGTCAGATATCACGTAATATTTTATTATTCTTTTCTTTGTTTCGAACGAAGTCTTTTTTCTGTCCTTTGGAATGTATCTTTCGTAATCCCAATGCGTTTTTGGATCAACGTGTCGCACTTTCCATCCTCTGCTAATATACTTCAAAGATATTTAAATAGTTTTATTTGCTTGATGTTAGGACCGCCAATTTATAATTTACATATTAGGCCCATTCTTCTGCTGACATCCATGCATTGTGTCTTCTTTATGCTTAGTCCATTCTTTTCGATTTCCTCCACAATCTTGTATATATTATCTGTTCTAGCTTCGTTTTCGAGTCTATTATCAACACTGTGTCATATGCATAGCTTATGTTATTAAGATTCTTGCCATCAACAACATATCTCGACTGATCATCTAATTCTCTCACCGTATAGGTTTAAGAATTCCGCAGAGAAAATTGACCCATGTCTTATATCCCTTTCTATTTTTGTGTAACTCAGTTTCTATCCGTTTGTAAGCGTCCCCCCACTATATCTACTTCATTATTCTAATATCTAATATTTCAAGGGTGGTTTAATTTATCGAATACCTATGTCTAATTTATAAAACAATGGTACACGTCTGTCTGCATTTGTATTGCTATTGCTGATAACATTCTGTGTATAAATATCACGCAGCTCCAGAGTTCAGCGTCACTACGATAGGCATTTGTTAAAACACAATACATAGCTTTAAACTTGTACTTATATATATATATATATATATATATATATATATATATATATATATATATATATATATATATATCAGTTATTTTAAGACATTTTTTTATGATTATACATTCTTTTTATAGATACAAATATTTAAGTAAATGCTATGTTTTATAATAGACAGTATTACTCAACATTTACCGGGAAATTTTCATAGGAAGGTAAATGTTGTTTAATACTGTTTATTATAAAACAGAGCATTTACTTAAATATTTTATCTATAAAAAGAATGTATAGACATAAAAATTGTCCCAAAATATTTTTCGGGCTTTGTCCATTTCATAATGTGACGTCATTTGTTTACATTTGATACGCCATGAGATGATATGAATGTACGTGAGAGATTCATAGAAGATTGAAGTTTAAATACAGTAAAATCGACTTTGCTAACCGAACGCTCCTCTGTGGCCGAAACAGTTAAAGTCACTTCAGGCTGTATGATGGTTCCATATAGGATGCAGTTTCGATTCCTTTCGGAATTTTCTATGAAAATTTCTCGGACATTCAGGCCGGTAAATGTTGTTTAATACTGTTTATTATAAAACAAAGCATTTACTTAAATATTTGTGTCTGTAAAAAGAATGCATAAACATAAAAATTTATTGAAATAATTGTCGGACTTTGTGAGATATCTATCCGTCTATCTGCACATACTCACACAAAAACATTCATGCACACAGCCACCCATATATATATATATATATATATATATATATACCGGAGGTAACAGTAACATTGTTCCATTCGTGTAACAGCATTAATATGAAAAATACCACAAAACAAATTGAATTTCTTTTTGCAGGTTTTCAGACAATTTTAGCCAACTTGAAACTATTTTTTGTCAGAATCACTGCAAAACCCTTTGGGTTATTCAACTAAAATGACAGCAGGTTAAAATAATTTTGTATCAGATCCACTGTCTTGCCAAATGAGCAATGTAGAGAAGAAAACGATCATTCCAGCCTTCAGTAACTTTAACAGTATTCATACCCTGGCTTCCATCTGAAAATTCTATTAGAGAATCATTTCGAGAACAGTGAATAAATTTTTAAAAAAGCGACCATTAAAGAGGAAAACTGGATCAGGAAGTCACAACAAGAAGAGAGTTCATCACTTCTATTCAGAAGTTTAGAGAGCAATTAGAAAAGATCCAACTCAATTAATAATACTTTGGCACGTGAGAGAATATTCACTTATGACAGTCCAAAAAGAAGTGACAAAGACTTGAAAATGAATTATCTCTCTCATACTTAAATAGGCAAGTTGTTATTGCAGGACAGAATATTAGAAGGTTAGTGAGAGGGAAGATCTTCTTCAGTAAGTTGGAAAATGATCCTGAATGATATATATATATATATATATATATATATATATATATATATATATAAATAAACAAACAAACACACACACACATATATATATATATATATATATATATATATATATATATATATATATATATAAATAAAATTAATTTCAAATTGCTATGAACTTTCGATCCTTAGCTATGATTACTTATGAAACATTTTTATTTATGATCGATTTCATAACGATTCTTCGGTTAAGATTAGTGAGTGATTATACATTAATATTTCTCAAAGTAGAGTCCAATATTGCTATAAATACCTCGGAGAATTCAAGTAAAATATCTTGAATTATTTCTAAATAAAACGGTTCAGAGCTTAAACTAACAAATGGAAATGTTGCTTTGATACGATTTGAACAATTTTGCTGTTATCCCCCCCTCTCTCTGTCTCTTCCTCTTTCTCTCTCTCTCTCTCTATATATATATATATATATATATATATATATATATATATAGTGGACTCTCCCGTCGTATTCGACGTATGAGTGACAAACCGCTCTGTTCATAGGAACCGACAGCCAGACACCAGCACGTATGATTTGATTATAGTGGTGAAGGCTTTGTGCAGAACCAACCACACTTTTTAAAGAGCTGAATACAGAGACGTGATGCATTACATTTGCCACAAGGTCCCCAAACGACCTTCCACATTGAATACTGAATTAAGAGTTTCCTTTTATATATATATATATATATATATATATATATATATATATATATATATATATATATATATATAGAGAGAGAGAGAGAGAGAGAGAGCTATTAATAAGTAATTTTATTGACGGTTGTTTTTCAAATTTCTGAAAAATGGCAGGTTATAGCTCATTCTCAACAAATTTAGCAAAGGACTGCTCAGCATAGTTGCTGTGGAAAATTCTATAAATTTTTAACAGCATAAATATGCCAGTGCTGAGAGGGGTTATTAATGTATATTTTAGATGTCTGACTGCAGTGTTCATGTGTACTGGTCCAAAACATTGAAACCAAAATCTCTCTCTTCTATTATTGTTGTGTGACCCGTTGGACGTCACATGACTATTCACGCTACAACTGAGTTATTGGCGCGCTTATAATGTATTATATATGTAAACATGTGTAATTAACAGTCTTTCATTCATCCTGTCCTAATTAACTCTGCAAATATGTCATGGCGGGTGCCCTCTAGCAGAGACATTTTAATAGAGGCTATGGAGAAGAAAATATTTAGAACAATGCGATCATCTACCACCGTTAGGAAAGTGAAATAATGAGATTTTCAATACACTGTTTATTTGAAATGTATAGAAAAGTGATATCGATTAATAAGAAATATCTTTGGCTAGTTGGTGGAGCTTGCCATCATAGATTATTCATTTCTTAATATAGTAATTATGGGTTTATTGGACTCATAGCGATTTTATTTTAACATCTTAGGTATACTCTAATTTTTATATTTATTTGTTTTCCACGGCTGAGGAACCATTTGTAGATTATTCAAAGACAGGCCATCCTGGGTATGACGATAAACTACATCAGCGTCCTGGGTAAGACTATTAACTACGTCCAACAGCAAGACCTGTTATCAGGACCTTTTGAGGTGTGTGGAACCACCTCTTAAATTCTGGAGATCCCAGCTTTGGGTAAAAAGAGTAAAAAATAGATTTTAATACCAGAAATACTTCATAAAAAATATTACTAGCAATACATTATTACCAGCAATATATTAATACCAGCAAAACATTTCCTTTTAAATTACCAGCTATACATTTTGAAAAAATATATTACCAACAATAAAAAACTTGTCGGCATTAAAAAAAAACCATTGAGACTGATATGCCGTAAACCAAAGCAAACCAAAGTAAATCAAAGACAAAAAAATTATTTGGATTCTGAGAGTGTTTCTGGAGATCAGACTTTTTAATCTTACTAATTAACGTATGACAGTGGGAGAAGAGGCGGTTTCCTACCTTTCCCGAGGGAATTTGTGCGTATAATGACTCTAACGGGACCTGGAAATAGGCTCTCTGATTAACAATTCCGAGCCATTGTCCATTATATCACGCTCACATCCAAGCTTACAGCACCGATTATTCACAAGCAAAGACCATCTTGGTACTAATATAACCCGACGTTACTTCATTTAGGTGTTCGTACGGGATCCGATGTTTTAAAGTGATTTGGACGTAAGCCTCTGATTTTTGGAACAAACCTGTCCAAGCTTGGTTCTAGAAGGACCCAGAGATGTTCAGCAAAAGAAGTGTTTCCTTTATCATTGTACCATATTACTAGGTGAAAAGATGAAAAATTCAAAAAACGTAATAAGATTTTTTTTTTATTACTGGCACTATTTACATGTATATTTATTCTCTTGTCCTATTTATTACTGTCGTTAATTCGATGTTTTGGCTGTTTTGATAACAAAAACAAATATGAAGATAATAATCCGAATATAAAGGATCTAAATAATGAAAACTTCTCATCCCAGTAATTCAAACAATAAAATTGATTTTGTATGAAAATCTGAACAAATTCTACTCTTTATTTACAGTATGGTTTTGGGGTGTGAAGTTTAGCAAATTAAATCAATGAACCCATTGCGAATTGTGTAGCTTTTATCTTACCGCTTATATCATTAAGGATTGGAGCCATTCTTGCATGTTACAATGTTACCTTAAGACAATCAGTGCAAGTTATCATTTGATAGCTTCAAATTACACATTTATTTGGACCATTCATTGTTAATTTTTATATTAGATATTTGTTATGGTCCAGGTTAGGACCCAGGAAGAACAACAACACAAGAGTAGAAATAGAGAGAACACGAACACAAGGGTAGAAATAACGAAGGTATATTACACGAAATAATAATACAAGATGTGGAAGGTGTTAGTATGACTGTCAGTCTGGTTTAGAGTGAACTACTATCGGCTCGACTCAATTCGTCCCACTCTCTTGAGAGACATAGTATACATAGTGTTAGGAAGAGTTCATTCTGCAGTTATATGTAAGGACCCATGACAATATTAAAACATTCTGAAAAAAATAATCATCAGTCTAAATAGTATATTTTTTACACTATCGTGAATTTTATATTTAGTCTTTTATTAAAAGAGAATTAGACATCCTACCAGGATGCATTATTGAAAGCCAAAATCTCAATATGTGCAGATGAAACAGATTTGATAGGAGATTCGGAAATTAAACTGCAACAACGCCGGCAGAAGTTAGTAAAGTAAAGCGAGAAGAAAGGACTAAGCCTCTTGTGCAAGAAGACAAAATTAATGGCTGATAGCAAAAGGAAGAACCCATTATGGAAATTAAAAATTGGAGATAACAAAATCGAACTGCTACAAACATTGACATATCAGGGAAGTGCTTTACCAAAGAACTGGAAGTGCAACACTACGGCTGCACATTAGGATAACGAAAGATACTCTCCAAAAGCTAAACAAATTATTAAGAAACAGAAAAAAATAATTGAAGAAAACAGAATATTGAATTGTTACGTGATATCAGACCTCCTTTATGGCAGTAAATGCTGGCCAATGTAATCAAATATGAAGAATGATCCTAAAGCACTAAAATGAGGTTCTACAGAAGGCTGCTGAGGATAACATTAACCGAACATGTGATTAATGAAGAAAAAGTGAAACACATACTTAACATCATGAACAGAGAGTTGAAATTTCTATGACATATTGAGGAAAGAGTGTTTGGAAATTCTCACATTAAAGGACACAGAGAAGAAGCTAAGGCAGGCTATAGTAATGTTTAATTTAGAAAATGAAATGATCACAAACATGCAATAATTAATCAGTATTTATCAACAATCTGGAAAATTATGTCTGTAATAACTATTTCTATAATATAGTAATTTTCCAAGCGTATCTCATATGGGTCACAATGCCGAAAGTATGGAGTACCCAGTGAGGATCGAACTCACGTCACTGTCGTAATTGTTGTAGCGAGAAAATTTTGTTAACCATACACCACATCGATGTGCACAATTATTTCTCTAATATATGCAAATCCTTTACTGTGCAAAAATGTCTATGAAATATTTCTTAACTGGTTGAGAGTCTAGTTTATTAATTGTTGTGACCAAGTGAATGGTTGAGAATATATATATATATATATATATATATATATTTCTAAAATTTTCTGCTTTTAATATAAAATAAATTGTAAATATGTTTTTTATAGAGATTCAGGTGAACTTGATCATGATCAACTTGATGCATATCCAGTTCAATAAATCAATTAACATTTTTCGAAATCATCGTAAGATCAATAAAGGTATATTTTTTTAATTGAAACATTTTTTTATTTATAACCGTTCGAATGCTTTTATTCAATATATCTTTACTCTCGTTTCAAGACAAAAAAGACAAATTCATAAACGCATAAACATTTTAGTCAGACACTAGTCCAAAATCTTTTGTATGGTTCGACTTCCTTCCGAAAGACATCTGAAGCCTATTTGTCGCTCTCTGGTCACGAAATAATAATATTAATAAATATCAATTTATTTATGCAATATTGACAAATATATAACATTGTGGGAGGATCGAACTTATACCAACAACTTGGCTAACTTGGTTAACAGTCTAACTCTTTGCGTTCGGGCGGAGAGGAACCCGGACGAGGCTCCGCCGAAGGGCAAAGTCTCGTTTGGGGTGATTGACTGCCCCTGAACCCGTTTATGCGGGTTCAAAGGGGAAATATTTTCGGGCGAGCCTACGGGCTCAGAAATCCCACGTTAAACCCGGCCTTGTGCCACATGTAACCCTCGTGGGGAGTAGCTAAATATCACTTATAACACCAAATAAGTATCTTGGAACTAAATAAAGGCTAGGCACCATTTCATACTTATTTTTCCGAATCCTTCAGGTGTTTCAAATCATTTTCTCAACTTTGCGTTATTTGTCTTATATAACACCTTTTATAATAAAACTGATGAAGGAAAGAGAAACAAATTGTGAATCGAGATATCGAAGTTACCACTTCCTTCCAACTTTATCGACTTCAGTGTGTTTTTTTCTTCTCCCTAGACTCCAGACCATCATCAAGAATTTAAGACAAAAGCGATTTCATTAATTCACCCCGACCATAAATCATCGTCTCCAGTAATTCAGTGCCAACTACCGAAGAGAAAGAAGTTTTACCTGACTAACAACCCCATTCTTTGCGCTTGCCTTCAGTCACTTACCACCTGAGAGTAGCCAATATTTCCTGGCTGAAATTCTAACCAATTGTCATCTACTTCCTGTTCGAGACAATCTGTTATCTAGGGCTAACTCAATGATCTGCGTGTTACTGGTGTTTATTCTAACTCATTCAAAATCTGGCGCGATCGCCAGCAGAACTTCACGATGCAGTGATACGCTGGTTTCAATCCAACTAAGTTGTTTTCTGAAATTGTTTAAACGAATATGGTTATGGGGCGTTGTCCGGAGAAATGTTCACGCTCAAGAGCTGTTACGCTTCTGGGTTCATTATGAACATTTTAATTGGTAAAATAATCCAATTATAAATCTTTCAAGAAATTAATTATTTACACTATTTACATTGTTCCGACAGTTGTCTTCATATTTATTGTCACGATATTTCGGCCGTTTCTACGCCCCGGCCTGATATATTTTAAATTTTCTAGCCGAAAACTTTATCTCGTCCACCGGGTTATATTGTTCTAGTTCCACGTGCTATGCCTTTTCTACATATCAATTTCAGATATTTCCAAGTTTTTGTTCACTGCTGTGGTCAGGTATTGAACTCACAACACTTTGGATTCAATTCTTTAGATTACTTCAACCAAGGATTTTATCCACTGGACTGTGGGTCCTTGACACGTTGAATTAGAACAATCTACGCAGGTGGACGAAATGAAAGTTTCGAAATTACAAAGTATATCACCTGAAGAAGACCGGAGAGAACAACGACCGAACATATAACTTGGGTTGATTATGATGTTTGATGCCGAGTAGAATCTTATAAAGGAATAAACTGAAACGGTAATATTCCACGTACGTACGCCTATCAATATTCATTTCCAAGGAAATATAGTAGATGTCGTTTGATAGACGTAGATCGTTTATGTTTTAGACAGTTTGGTTTGGAAATGGACGTCGCATTACATGTTATCCTAATGGAACTGATTCTAGCCTCACGTGACTAAAATATTTTTAAAGTTAGAACATGTTATCACTAGTTTCCCGAGATTAAAACTGATTGTACTTATGATTAGTTGCAATCTTTGATGTGAATTATTACTCTTTTCTTAAAGTAAAATTAGCAGAGTAATTGTGAATTGGTGACAATAATATTCATACAAGTATAATGTGCTGTAGATAAAAGGATTAACCATCAACAAAAGTGGGTTTTAATATAACAACATACGTTGGCAGTAATTAAAATACAAAATAATTGACAAGGAAATTAAAAATAACATGCAAGTTTGTATTATTTACACATGCATATTTTCAGGACATTTAAAGATAATTTCGATTTCTATACGTAATTTTGAATGTTCTATGAACACATTCATTTCATGTTGTAATCAATTCCAGGGTGAAATTATGAGGCAGGTTTACACAATGATATTTCAAGTAATTATTTCCAATGCATTTAGTAAAATCAGTTTGCTCAGTTCATTTTAAGATATATTAACTGCGTGTAACCTCTAGATTACACAGTAAAACCCCAAGAGAAGAAAGAAGCTAGCTTATAATTAAGAACTTAACATAGCATTTCAGCACAATAATTTGACAGTAACACAAGAATGTAGTGCATCTCTATAACGCTGCGTGGATTGCACGACTTGTAATAGAATAATGGACTGAAAGTAACATTAAAAATGCCTGTACTGACCAAAGGTTATTCGGATTAAACAAATCCTTGATAAAGGGATAGTGTCTGTCACATGAAGTGCTAGAATCACAGTCAAGCAATCAAGGATAATAAATCATTCTTATGAAATTTTATATTCATAGAATGAATCATGTGTGATAGAATGGATTGAATTGAATAAATATGTTGATCGACTTTTCATTAACCCTTACAGCCATGCATTTCTGTATAATTTTAGCCTTCTGTCTGACCTCCTGAAACAAACATTGCAAATAATTGGTATCTAACGTTTCATGGTAATTATAAAAATAGTCCTCGATTGCTTCCCTGACGGTCCCGGTTGAGACTCTGCAAACTTCATAGTAAAAACGATCTTTTTTATCCAAACTCATGCACAAAACACAATGAAAATGTATGAACATGATGGTATAACGTTCGCTGACAGCAGAATATTACGGCTTTTCTGATTGCGTCTTCAAAATAAGATAACTAATAACAATTGCTTTAAACCGCTGGCTAGGCAATAAATCAATTTTTCTCTACCACTCTTCAACCGGTGGCTGAGCATTACGTCCTTTTACTCTACCACCGGTAAAGCTGTGGTCAAAGTTCAAATGGTTAGGTTAGGATCGATCACACGACATGAACTGGTCGTGTAGGATGGATTGATAACCAGAAAAATAAATATAATTTTGATGTAATATTTCCAGAAATTTAACAAAAAGGTTTTATGAACTTCTGCTACCTACTTATAAGGAATTTCCATTGCAATTTCAGTGATTTGTGGATAGTGACGTAGAAGATTTCCTGATTTATAGCGAGATAGTGTTCATTTTTTTTAAAAAATATTCCATTATTTGGAACCGCTTATCATGTCGTTGAGGATTAACAGTGTCTGAAATTTTGAACCTAAGATTATATACATGAAAAGATTACATACAATTTCATATAAATGGCAGATGGTTACTGTTTAAATCATTTAAATTATCATTCATGATGGCAGGAGACATCATATATTTATGGAAGCGATATAGTGCACCCTATAAATGTAAACTTCATTTAGCTTGTATATTTACTCCCTATTTTGAAGTCTGGATTAAACGTTCAATGCATTAAGCTTTATTTAGTGTCAAATTTCATTGTACCCGGAGACAATTCAGGTCCTAAATGCTTGTAATAAAATGACCCCCTCTCGTACATTTCGTTATTAAAGTAAGTAAAAATACTTCCCCACTTATTCCTTAAAACATTTCTTTTGTAGTGCATTTATGATGGTTAAAATTATCCTAAGCAGATCGTTAATAAATAAATAAAAATAATTAAAAAAAACAGAGCCAGGTCAATTTAAGTTCCTTGTGAGGAGCGTGCATTGATTTGATGAGCTTCGGACAAATTCCTATTTTGAATTGTTTATTGCAAAAACACTTCAGGATATATATTAACTGGAGTGTATAGGCAGAAATAAACGTGTACCACGCCTTGACAAACGATTTTAATGGGTGGCAATTGCCCTGGTGACAAAGCTACCATCGAGCGCCTTGGGAGATGACAGGTAAATCATTTGCAGTGGAATGAGTGCAGCGAAATCGATAATGTTTGTCACTCAAGAGTGATAAATTCTATGTTGATAACAGACTTGAAAGGTTCGCTAATAACAGTAACGAGTTTTATAGGACGATAATGTGTTGTAGATGAATGCTGTCCAGAAAAAAACCACAAAAAAAAAAAACACAAAAAAAAACACAAAAAAAAACCGACTTTCGCAATCTTGAAAACTTTTCTTTTTCAGGATACGATTAAAAACATTTTTCAGGATCGAAGATAATTAGGGGCTAAGGATCTTATGTCGTATAAAAGGGATTTTTTCTTGACCAGGAGATTTCGACGAACCAAGGTTGTAATCGAGTTGAGAGAAGATTTTATATGTGAAATTAATGTTGTCGGATAGAGGTTAACCTTAGTGGTTTTGTGTGGTGTTTGATAAAATGTTATTGTTCGCAGCGGACAAGATAGCATGGAAGCCATTAATAATCATAGGTAGATTTGATTATAATCTATTCAGAAAATTGTTAATGATTCTCTGGTAGATATGGGAACCAAGTTTTTCATTATAAATTCTGGTGTATTCTAACTGAGAAAGCATCAGTTTAGTATTCTCGTTAGATCATTTTCATTAATTATGGTAGCCGAGAATGCAACATGTTTCTCGCTTCACCATCGACGTTGATGAAGATGGAAGGGTAGACTTTGCAACAGATAATCTAATCAGAAATGGCCATTTTTATTCCCATTTTTTCTTGTATTACAATAAAACAATCCAGTTTACGAACATATTTTATATTAAATATTGTAAAAGTTAATTGGGGATCCACATCGCAGTGGTTTTAACCATAAATTGGTCCCCACGATAAATAATAACCAAAATATAATATGCCCACACCACGTGATTTCTTTAAAAAAGTACTTTTAGTAATTTGAAAATTGTAATCCGGGCAGCTTTATTCTTATATTACTATTGGTTAAGGACTCCCTATGACAATGTAATATATGTATTTTTTGGTTACATATGGTATGCCTTTATCTGATTTTCGCTGACGTAGGAGGGGTTAGTTTTAATCAATATTCATTGTCAGCTAGAATAGTTATTAACTTTTAAAAACTAATAAAAATGATAGTCGCTATCTGGAGTATTTCATCTATAAAGAGCTAAAAATATAAAGAATTTTTTTTATTTCTAATGGCAATAGCTATTATACAACTATATATTGTATAGAATTATTGGTCACTACGAGTGATGGTCACATAAAAATGCGGTTGTAACCCATGGATAATTATTTAGCCTCACTGCTGAGTTTTCTTGAAAGCGATGAAATTCTAGATACCAGAAAGGTTCCATTCAGAAATGAGATGGTCGGTGGCAATTCTGGATACTCCATTTCTGAAGAAAGTTGATATTATAGTTCCAAGAATGAATGATCAGAAGCGATGTAAAACAAGTTCAGAATATCGCAAATATGCCAAAGAGAGAACATGAACGTATTCTTTAGTTTTGCGACTGACATTGACACATACAAGTTATTAATCTGTGCTATCCTAGAGGTGGTTAGGCAACAGAGGAACGCATCTCAGGACAGTTACTTAGGAAGAGTTCAAGAAAATTTCCGGAATACTCTCCATATAGATGGAATACAAATAAGATTATCCATGATTTGGATTCGTACATAACAAATGGAGAGGTCAGAGCAGTGCCGACCTAAATCATCCGTTTTTTTATGGTGAACTAAGTGTCATTTTATTATGGGCATTAGAATAAATGGCTACATTATATACATAAGATATTTAACATCACTAAAATATATTTCTAAGATACGTAGATTATATACTTATCTTAGTAAGAAAAAAAATTAGATAAATTACATTTATTATAAAAAAAATATATCCCTCCGTTCTTAACTTCACATATGAATTAACTAGCGTTTTGGGAAGAAAAAACAACATTGTATATTAGTTTAAATGTCCATAGGGAGATTGTAGTTTTGACAAAAATGTGAGTACATTTGTTGGCTCGACGATCACAACATTATCAACATCTACACTTTACTTGTCGGATACTAGTTCTATTGCACAATGTCTAAAACACATTACTGTTCTCCTTTACAGTACAGGAAAAAACTTGCGGTCAGTACCAATATAATGCACTAAGAAAATAATAAACAAGAGTTACAAATTCTGGAAGCGCTCTATATCAAAATCAACCAACCAACACTGAACAAAATTTAATACGTATATAGAAACAACATATTAAAGTGAATGTAACATTTAATGCCATTTTATATTTCTACCAATAGCCAGCCAAATTCCTTATGTTGAAATGCTTGTTTTGTAAAAAAAAGTTCAGTAGTTACAATGGATAAATTTAAAACATCTAAAATAACTATGACAGAGCGGGTTCGCGCGTGTTTTTTTTTTTTTTTTTTTTTAAATTACTATGACAACGGGATGCATATTTTATCAAAGTAACAATAAGTTTGTAATTTATCCCTGAAGATGATCTTAGTAAAGGTCGAAATTACGGGAGTTAAAAAGAACTGCGGTGCCTTCCTTGAGAAATTTCATCGTAATATCAAACCACTGATAAGACAACTAGAAAGGATCATTATAAAATATATAGACAAAATATATACATATTCAATGAAACATGTTTGAATAAAAATATGCCACATAAATAAACACTTGACAAACACACACACACAAACACACACAGACACAGACACACACACATGTGTGTGTGTGTGTGTGTGTGTGTGTGTGTGTGTGTGTGTGTGTGTGTGTGTGTGTGGTCAACCAAAGTCAGGCAGTTGAGTCTTTCGGCATCAGAGCACATCATTGTGGATCGGCAAGCGATTGCATCGAGGTAGGAGTGAAACCCGACAGATTTGACATCAGTCAGAGAATCTCCCCCTTTGAACATCAGTTCATGCAGCGGAGAATTGGATTTTTAACACCTAATATACGGGATATAAGCATTACATACTACCAGACTACTCAGTTCATAGCGAAGAGCTTTTAGCGTTAATAGCAGCAATCTCCCCACACACACACACACACACACACACACACACACACACACACACACACACACACACACACAAACACACACACACATATATATATATATATATATATATATATATATATATATATATATATATTGTATAATGGCTTCCCGTTTCCAAGCACATCCGTCTACACGACTAACATGATGGCTATTAAATTTTTCTTAAAAATGCCAACTTATCCCACGGATTCCCTGACGTTTATACTGAAGCTATTTGGAGCACACCTTAGTCATAGTTTTTGTGAAGGAGCCAATAGTCTAGCGTCGTCATTTTCTTAAGAAGGCCAGTAGTGCTAAACATTCACCCAATTGACTTGTGACTATATGATTTCACAAAAATTGACAGTCGTTGTCACACTAGTGTTTTCAATTTTGACCATGACTTGAGCATCAGTTTTTAGTTAAGCAAAACAGTCCCAAATCCCCAAATCTTGCCAAATCTGCATTTTCAAAAATCAAATCCACTTGAAAGGAACAAGATTCTAGACGTCGAGGAAATCGAGCACTGATATCTGTCTAAAATGAGAATGTGTACAAAATTTCCTACATATATATATATATATATATATATATATATATATATATATATATATATATATTTTGCTACACGTTCACAGTTTAGGCAGATATCAGTCCTTCATCGTGAAAATGAAATGATATGCAAAAACATATAATTCCAGAAGCAGATTGTATAATAGAATTGTCGCCAAAAATAAAGTCAACTATCTGTATAGGAACAAAATTCTTAAAAATTTGTAGATGCTAAGTTTTATGTAAATAATACTAAATTAGAATATTCGAATAAAATAAATGAAATCACATAAGTTACCTCCCTTGCATATCGGTGAAAAATATTTTGAATTATACGGCGTTACCTCATCACAAATCCATAGATATCCAAACCCTGAAGACTTTTTCAAGAAGATTGGGGGAAAATAAGAAATTGAAAGAATTTTTCTTTCTTAATATTCTACAGCAACCAAGAAATTATTTCGTTGACATAATACGTCTAAATTATTTAACCAGATATGTTCAAATATATATATATATATATATATATATATATATATATATATATATATATATATAAAAGTGAACATAAGACAGTCTGTTTCATGCTATAGCATGAAACAGACTGTCGCCTCTAAGTGTTGACTTCTATGTTCACTATTATATTTACACATGCTCTATCTCTGATATCGAGCACTTCATCCCATAAATATAGCACACCTTAAGACTATATTTCTTCATATATATATATATATATATATATATATATATATATATATATATATATATATATATATATATAAAAACCCAAATGTCCTTGGCGTTTTTTTTTTTATTTATTAGGTAAAAATGTATACAGGAAATTTGACATAGCTTTTGTTCTGAAAAGAATCGTCAATTCTTAGGTTGACGAGAAAGGAACGAGGAGCATGCTGTCACTCCGTGTTGCTTATTGACTTTCGAAAGTCTCTAGGGAATTCACATGCTCAACTTTTACGCCTTCCCCATCCCCTGCAGATTTCTTCAGAAAACTGGAAGCTTTCGGCAAGCACAACACAGATGTAATTGTTTTCCTCCTCTATGGCCACCTTCAGGGCCTCACCATCCATCACCTGTGACATGCCATTTCGGTGTTCATTACAAAGCAGCATGCAATGAGTTCAGTCACTGTATTCGCTGACTTGATGCGGTTGCCGACAAACCCATTTTAAACTTATAATGAAGACAACCACTGCTTCGATACGGACAGGTTCTCTCATCGTTGCTCGAGCTATGACTTATATGTGTGCGCCACGCACATGTATCCGTCAATAGCAATGGTCTTAACCACACCACTTTCCCGGAACGTAAAGTAGACAATTTGGTATCAGTGCTAACTTCTGTCCACTCAACGTAAAAATGCCAAGAGTATTTTTTATTATCTCATATATTTGTGCGCGTGTTTGCGTGAACGGTTTACGAAGTGCGATGGACCTAGGGCTTTTCAGCAATGTGTCATTTATAGGTAACATTACCCAGGCACGAGCATTACTTTCTCTTTATCAAACATATTCTAATGTTATAAATATATGAAGTTTCTTTTTTTTTTATTTTGTGATTGGGCAACAATTCGTTATCAACCACTGAAGAATCGAACTTTCTATATAATCGATTACACATAACTTTGCTCATCACTTAACTCTTTTACAGCTCTTTTTAAGTTGAAATTCTATTTTATACATATGTTTCTTAAATTTCTGGCAGAAAAGGAAATCCGATGCGCGTTATATATGTCGGATGTTAACAATAAGTGCTTTCTGATTATTTTTTATTAAAAGTGGAACAGTTTTCTTCAGTTTAACTTTCTCCTGGTTTTCAAAGTTAGTGCATTCGCCTATATCCAAAATTACGAGCAAAAAACATAAACAAAACTCGCCTGATATAAATTTATAGATCCTATTGTTTCTTGAGAAGATAAATGTTTATCGATACTACACACCATTGATTATACGTTTTGTCGAAGGTGAAGCGGGTGATTTGTTTTCGAAGAGAACAGCAATATTGATTTATTTTCTTTATGCAAATTTGTATGTATGAATAATTTTTGTTGTAAATTTCTGATCGCAAACAAAGGTTCGATTGACTAAACACCAAAAGCGAATTGGTTTTTGGTTATTGATCTCCTCTTGTTCATTTCTTAGTTTTATTTACTTCAATGTTTTTTCTTTCTTTTTCTTCTTTTGAAACGGACAGAAATATCCGCGTGAAAGATAAAATCGGTGTTGTTATGGCGTAGAGTATAATTTGGGGAAGTAAATAACGAAGTATTTACATAGCGCATTGAATATATTGTTCTATTTTTCGATGAATGCATTTGTAGTACATCTAACTGACTTTTTTGCATGGAAATGTGAATAGCATGCATTAGACACCAGCTATTTGTGGATGATTTGCAAGATCGTTTCACAGCGGGATTGTTCGATCCTCTCTGTGAAAATTAATCTTATGAAATATCTACACAGAGAATCTATCGGAATGCCTAAGTTAGTATACGGCTTTCAAAGTCTATTTCTCCATATATTGCTTGCACGTCTCGTGGCATCTTCCTCGCCGTGGCCTTGTATATGACGGAGCGGGGTTTAAAATCTCTGTTGCATAACATAACATGATTGTTATTTAGCTCCTGTAAAAGAGCAATATACTATTGTAGTACCTTCATTATTAACGGGATAGATTAAATAAACTTGTAGCGCCAACAACTGTAATGAATGCGAATGTCATTTTCGGACGAAGAACGATCTGAAAATCATGATTATAATTTTTATAACATTTTATCAGTCTAATCGAATCCTTGTAGCTGACGGAGTTTCCAGTTAAAAATCCAGGTTTTAGAAAGTATCTTTTAAGAGATTGTCAGAGTTTTGCATTAAAAATAATGAAATAGCTCGATAATTCCATTTCATTGACTTTTGGACACTAGAAGATTAAGATTTGCAGAAATGAAGCATTTATTAAATCCTCAAATTTAAAAGGTTTTGCTAATAATCTAAGTGAGATTTGGTAAAAAATGTTTTTGTTTAGGGTGAGAAGAAAACCGCCGTTAAAAAGAGAAGCCAATATTAAAACAAGTTTAAGTGATGCAAAGTTTAAGTATTAAATAAAGTGAGAAGTTAATACGATCTGTAAAATGACAGAATGCATGGTTGTTAACCAGAAAATACTTCCTCGTAAGAGCTAAACACGTCGAAACTAAATAGACACAAACGTGTCTGTTTTATAATCAGTATTATGTTTTTGTTTTCTATTTTTTCCTTCCATCTTTCTTTCTTTCTTTTTTATTGCCTATTTATATGTTTCCTCATTTTGTTTATTTTAAAATGTTTATATTTCATCATTCTTCACTCCTTTCTCGTTTATGTATTGTTGTTCTTCTCTCTTTCTTTCATTAATTATTTATTTATTTATTGTATAATTATATGTTTGTTTATTGCCTATTTATATATTTGTCTTTCTACTTTTATTTCTTGTCTATATACATTTTTTAATTCTTTATTTCTTTTTCCTTTCCTTATCAGATTGTTCATTTTTCCTCTTTTTCAATTTTTCCGCGTGTATATTATTTCTTTCTTATTTATGTTGCTCTTTAAAACAACAATTACGAACGAGAAAGTAGTTAATACGATCTCCTTTATATATTCTTTTTGTTTTCTTGTTATTTCTTTCTTTATTATTATGTTATTATTTTATAAACTTTATTTCTTGTTTCAACATTTATTTCTCGTTTATATATTTTTCTTTCTTTCTTCCTTCTTTTCTTTATTTCTATTCATGTTCTCTTGTCGTTTGTTTTCATTTATAAATCATTTCTCATTTATTTCTTACATAATTGTTCCTTCTTTTTTACTGTTTTCTTTTTTTTTAGTTAGGTAAATTTTTAAATTCATTTGATAGTGTTTATTTATCATCTTTTTTTTCATTTGCTTCCCATTCATATTCTGTCTGAATTTCTTATTTTAAAAACTTCATTTTTTTTTATTTTTAGGTTCTCCTGGAGCATTATTTAATAACTATGTTTTTAAGCTATATTAATTATTTCTATGTTATAAACTTTCTTTCTTTTATTTTCTTATTGGCATCTGCTTGCTTGATTTTGTCCTGATAATGTTCTCGTATTGTCATTCATCTTTCATCGATACTTGTATATATTGTGTTGGTGCTTAATTATCAGGGGTTTTTATGTAGGCGAGTTACTTGTTAACAAAAATTGCTGTTTATTTCCTTTCTTTAATAAGAAATATTTTATTTACAGATTTTAAAAATGCGTGTCGATAATCATACGCTCTTGAATAATCATTTGAAAATGTTATTGCTGAATTGCTGTTTTCTTTTTTCCTAATGATATTGTTTAAAAACGACTGACAATTATGCACCAACCGAAAACATATTTTAATGTTTTTCAGACTGATTTTCTTCCTGCATTCATTCGATAATTTTTTAGTCTTTTATTCATCCTTCATTTAACTTATTCTCTTGAAGTCTTTCTTACTTTGTTTTCAAATTATAAATATCAATTCTAGTATCTGTCTTTCTGAAACCAGTTCTACTAGCATCACATATGTTATTCCTACCGTAATGCTTTTTAAATGGTTCTCACGATGTTTACGGTGGCGATATCTCCTTTAGCGTTTAAAACAAATTAAAAAAAAACAGAATTTAAGACAATTGGACCGGCGTTTTACAACAATGGATGTTCTATATAATTTAACATCGCCTGTATCATTGATTTAAGAAGCCTTCCTAAACTGTACTGAATTATTATATTAAAAATTTCCGACAATACCACTTTTTAAATATTATTTATTACAAATAATTTGAAACGCCCGAATCTCTTTTATTATTTCATATAGTTTCAAGAATGTGTTATTTTTCAAATATTATTTTATCAGTATAGGGCATAATATTAAATTGAAACATTAAATAATCTTAGCAACTAGTGGAATTCAATAATCTTAACAAATAGTGGAATTGAAAATATAAAAGAAAAATATCGAATAGAAAAATTTAAAAGTATTAAAAGAGTATCTGTCTACATTTCTGAGATGAGGTATTATGTACATTATTTACATTATTCGAACTATTGTCCTCATATTTATTACAATGTTTCGGCTTTCAGTATCTGTCTATATTTCTGAGATGAGGTACTATGTACATTTTTTACATTCTTCGGACTATTGTCCTCATCATTGTCTCCATGTTTAACGTTTCGGCCTTTCAGTATATGTCTATATTTCTGTGATGAGGTAATATGTACAGTATTTACATTATTCGGACTATTGTCCTCATTTTTGTCGCCATATTTATTACAACGTTTCGGCCATTGTACGCTCCGGCCTTCTTAAGGTGGTTGGACTGTCGAACTGAACCCTTTATTTCGCTCACTGGGGTAGACTGTTCTAGTTTAATAGATGTCAGTTATCAGTTATCTCCTGTTAATTTCCCTCTGAAAGTTCTCCACTGCCTTAACCGGGTATTGAACTCACACTCTTTGGGTTCTGTCACTGGATCTAACCAACGCCTTTATCCACTGTACAATGTATCTTTAAACATGGCACGTGGAACTAGAACAGTCTACCCCAGTGAGCGAAATAGATGTTTAAGTTCGACATTCCGACCACCTGAAGAAGGCCGGAGCGTACAACTACCGTAACGTTGTAAGAAATATGGCGGCAAGATGAGGACAATAGTCCGAATAATGTAAATAATGTATTAAAATAGTATGGAATATAATGAAGCTATATATAGAATATTTCAATGTCGCCTACCATAAGCAAAGAATAACTTAAAGACACTCAAAATCTTCGCAAACTTGCGTTTTTTCCAAAAAAAATATTCTTTCTTGATTTTTCGCATGAAATCACATTTTTTGACCGTTACTAACTGAAACAACTTCTTGTTATTTTTTTTATTTAGATGCTTCTAAAATACAACATGTTTTTCATTAAAAGATTTACATCTGTATTAATTCGATTGTAATCCGTCCTTGCACGCGTATTGGTCAATCGTACAATACGCAGCACATGCAAAGCCCATGCAAATGTTGGACACATTTATGGAAAACGCTTCGAATAAACGAATAACAACATAAAATGCCAACGTGCGTGTCGCGCGTATTTCTCCTTCGGAAACTTCGGCTTTAAGCGGACTTGGATTAACTCTGTCGAATTTTGGGCTTAGGCAAATGAGCAGCATCAAAAATGCAATAGTTGCAGGCCTATGGTTACAAATAGGAAAATATACAGTAGCGCTTGAAGTGAAGTTATTTCTTTGAAAACTTCGAGACTAAACATGAAAATGGAGGCTGAAACGAATAATCAGGAAACATGGTGGCAATATGTATTGGTTAAACGCTCAGAATTTATGAAGCTTCAGTTAAAGCAAATGAAGATTCAAACAGTTAGACGGAATCAACAAACACGGGACCTTGTTTTTTTGCTAAAAATTGTAGTTTCAAGAGAGAAATTGAGAGAAATTGAGAGAAATAATTTTACTTATAATTACGTAAATATAAATACATGTACATAATTTTGTACAGTGTAACCCGGATATAAAAGAGTTGTCGGGACCAGAGAAGAAGTCTCTTATATCCGTGTTTGGTCTATTTTATATACATGAACACAGGCTTTAATTTTGACCAGAGAAAATAACTTATATCCGGGTTACATTGTATATATTAATATAAAATAGGTAACTGTTTCTAAACACAGAGACGCATATACGTGTTTGGATCTATGCTAGTACAAATTCACTATTCCATAAATATATATATATATATATATATATATATATATATATATATATATATATATATATATATATATTTAATTAATTCATCGAGTCTGACAGAAACCTCAACAGAATGCAGAAGCACTGGACGGCTGTTTTGTGCTATATTTGGGACTCATCAACAGTGTGCACCCACTACCTTTGAAAAACCTGACAGTTAGGTTGTCAAGCGAACATCATACCAAAGTGTTCCAAATGGGCCTCATGACGAAGAGATTCCAAATCAGACTCAACTTTAGCGCTCTAATCACATATTCCGTGGTGGATGTACTATAACAGAATATATATATATATATATATATATATATATATATATATATATATATATATATATATATATATATATAATTATAAATTAATTGATTTAAAGTTAGTTTTTTCTTTAAACAGTTCTTAAATATGTTTTTAAAATAAAAAAACCCTTTTTTATTTTTGCAAATAAATTAAAAAATTATCTTGAAGATTATTCTGTAATCTTGGAAACGTTTATTTAGCTGTGTATTTTGAACCCGGTAAAAAATAAAAACAAACATCAAATTAAAATTCGCTTTTCGATGAATTAGAACTAAAATGTTTTTAAATTATTTGCAAAATAAAATTAAATGTTTTAGAATTATTTTTGAAAAATGGTTGGAACTGTGTAGCGAAAATAACCATATTTTAAATCAATTAATTTATAATATTAATGCTCTGTAAATTTACATTGAGCACTATTTTGTAAATATAAAATATCTATAAGAACACCGGATTTTATATCTTACTGTTCTTTCTTTTTATTTATATACATATATATATATATATATATATAACAGGTCACTTTATTTATTTTTCTATCTATCTCTTACTCATTTTATGTCTTTCCTTCTCCCCCATACGCATATATAGATACATAATTACATTTTATTTTTAATTTTTTTGTCGGACTTAATCCATTTCATTGTATGTTGTCATTGTTTACGCTAAGATACGTTTAGTGAGCAGATATATTAGATCGAGAAAAATCTTCGAATAAAGTTTTGTTTATAAACGATAATTTGGAGTAACTGGACGCTTGTCTGTTGATAAATGTTACAGTACGTAAAATCAAATAACGGTTTCCTGATAGGAATACAGGTTAGAGATATATATTATCTTCAAATCTTACTCCGTCTTGATTAGAAACCTAAATTTTAATTAAGAAATACTACTCATCTAAAAATAGCTACAAATTAAATTCATGAATTAGACTCTAACAGATAACGATTTGAACTTAATTAAATTAAAAAAGTGAACTTCCTAGATATAACATTAGATCTAAATAAAAAATACATACACACCTTATAAAAACCCAACACCAATCCTTTATATATTCACCCTAAATCCAATCACCCCCCAAACTATAATTAAACATATACCATTTTCTATCAGTAAACGAATAAGTACAAAATCAACAAATGACAAGATTTTCGACGAGTATATTAATTCCTATAATAAGGCTCTAAATGTGAGTGGCTACAAAAACCCAAAACTACCTTATATGCAATATGAAAATGAAAAGTATAAAAAAAAAAACAGATGTAGAAAAATAATTTGGTATACTCCCCCATACAACCAAATGGTAAAGAACAAATTAGGACAAAAATTCCTCGCATCAATAGTCAAGCATTTTCCTAGTGAAAGTAAACTAAGTACTATTTTCAATAAAAACAAACTAAAATTGAGTTACAGCTGTACGGAAAACTTAGAAAAAATTATTAAGAACCATCATGTTAATATCTTAAATAAACACTTATACCAAAACCCAAAAAATTTACACAATGGAAAAATAAAAATAAAAACTGATGAAAATAAAGAGAAATTTTGTAACTGTAGAAACCCTCGTAATTGCCCTCTACAAAATAAATGTTGCACTGAACCATTAGTATAACAATGCAATATCTCTTCGATTGAAAGTCCTGAAAACATAAATATATATATAGGTGGCATTAGCCATCAGTTCAAAAAAAGATTCAACCAACATCAAAGTTCATTTAGGATAAATAAATATAAAAATCAGACATCTCTATCGAAATACTTCTGGAAACTAAAAGAATCAAATAAAACACCTACAGTAAAATGGAAGTTAATAAGAAAAGCTAGAATATGTTGGTCATTAAATGACCCATGTCCTTTGTGCATACATGATAAACTATATATTACTAAGTTTATAAAAAATAAAAATTTACTGAATCAGAGAAATGAAATAGCTATTTTATGCCGTCATTGTCAAAAATTTTCCTTAAATAATATTTAAAAATAAAAATAAATTTATAAAATAGGATCAGGTAATATACATACTTATATTTAACATAAAAAATTAATTTTATATACGGTAACATTTTCTTGTTTTTTCATAAAAAGAAATATTGTAGTTAATTAAAATGAATTCTAATCTAAACTTCTTTTAAATTTTAAATTGTAATAAAATAAATAAATAAAGTTTACTAAATCAGAGAAAGGAATTAGCTATTTTTTCCGTAAATGAGGAAAAAAAGAAAATTACTTAAAAAAAATTACTTAAATAATATTTAAATATAAAAAAAAATTAAAATCGTTATATAAATATACTTGATATAGAAAAATAATTTTACTAAATGTAAGTAATTGTAATAGATTTACTTCTTTTAAATGAAATATGTAGTCTATAAAAACTAATAATGAAAATATTTTAAAGTTGTAATTAAAATTGTAGTTCATTAAAATGAATTCTAACCTCAAAATAAAAATTGTAATTAAATAAATAAATAAAGTTTACTAAATCAGAGAAATGAAAATTTTTAAAATAATATTTAAATATAAAATTTTAAATAAATAATATTTAAATATGAATTTTTTAAAAATTTGTAATATACTTGATGTGATAATAATTCTACAAACTGTAAGGGATTCTAATTACATTTAATTGTTCTTGAAAGAAATATAGTATATTAAAAATTTAAAGTAAAAATATTTCAAATTGTAGTTAAATAAAAAGTATTCTTACCTAAACACCCCCAAAAATCTTTAAATATACGAGGAAAAATATGCCGTAAGAATTTTAGCCGTTAACAATTTTTTTTTTTTTTTAAATCCAGACGACACGTTTTTAACGGATGTTAGATTTCATTGAAAAATACATCCTTACCCACTACCAAAACGTAGCAATAACTGATACATTAAAATATAGACACCGAGACAACCCTCGTCCGGTAAATTGGATTCATCTGTAACCTTGGAAACATGAATTATGATTTTAGCTGTGTCTTTACAACCCAGTAATTTTAAAATTACTACAAAATTCGCTTGAGGATGAAATGGAACTAATGTCTTTAATTTAATTCCAAAATTAAATTCGGGGCATTTAGCTTCCATTTTTGAAGCATGGTTAGAACTGTGTAGCGAAAAAAAAACATATTTTAAATCAATTACTTTATAATATATATATGAGTATTCATATATATGTATAAGTATTTCTATACATGCATAATTGAATATATATGAATGATTTCGGGCTTGTTTACTACGGTTGATAAATTCCTTTTTCTTGGTTTTGAAAATTCACGTATAAAATATTCCCTTATTTTTCTTTATTATTATTTCTTCTCACATACATTTAGTGTACATTATTGAAGCCAAATCTTCAGAATTAATAATTTTAGATTAAAAAATTTTCATACTATTATAAGTTAATAATTGTTTATTTTTTAGAATATTATATATAAAGAATATCATTTGTATGTAAAGAATATGACAACGTGTGCCTATTCTAATATTTTATTTTTGATATAGGCTAGTGGAAATTACCATCTTTTTGCTCATGAATTCATCGCAATTTTAACAACAAACTAAAATTGCCGATAAATATTAATTTCTTTAAAATGCTATCAAAATCATTACCTTCTTCGAAAAACACATGTGAATTTCCAAGTTTATCTTCACATTTCTTATATAAAATGCACTCATTAAAAAGTAGAAGTTTAAGGTAAAATGTCATTTTTCTTCTATTTACTTATAGCAGTTGTATTTTCCTTGGTTGCAAGGATACTGAAATTATTAATTTCAATAAAATACATAAAATTATTGTATTTGTCTGCTGCTAGATTTTCAACATTGTGGACTTTCTTGAAATCTAAGAGAAGAAATGATTTTTACCTAAAACGAAATATTTTGTTATAACAAACAATTTTTATTCTTTAACAGAATACAAATTATATGTAAAAAACGTTTCAGTGTATACACACACACATTATATATATATATATATATATATATATATATATATATATATATATATATATATCCTACATAAATAGACAAACTTCATTTTTAATATAATCACTCAAGATTATAATTGAATGAAAAACGAGCTCGCTAATCGGTTTCGAAACTAGCTCAATAGACCTAAATCGAGGTTAATAAATAGGTATACATTATTAATAAACGAATGGAATGTGTGTAAAAAAATAAAGAAAAAACAACTTAAATTGAACAATTAGAGGCCAAGGTGAAAATCCTTCTGTTTGCAGAGTGAAGGATTCATAGATAAAATATATATAGCCTCCAATATCTGAAGATGGCAAATAGAATGGAACATACTTTAGAATGGAAAACGAGTCCATACTGAAATTAGCCGCACATTTGCAGTTATTTATAAGGTGTACCTCAATGGAAGACCCGTATGTATTTGTCAAATGATCAGATGGTGATAAATTAGTTCCGGATTTTTGTAGGCACCTATTGTTTAATACTAGCATTCAACATTTGAGTAGTTCTTCAAATCAAGTGCATACTGCAACTACATTTAAATTAATAACTCAGGTATGTGTTATGGTTAGGTGGAAGAACGTCTTTGCGCATAGATGGAAGGACAGGCGTAGGAGAGAAAACCATACACGTAATGCCAGCAAAGTAACATTACCGAAATACTATGGAAAACCGTTTAGCAAATATGTCACTAATACTACCTGGGCAAGGAAGACCTAGGTACGAAGAAAATCTCTGTACTGAAACTGATTTCACTTTATTGAACTCCGAAAATTTATTTTTAATTACGTATTTAACAATGTCTAAAGGATTGGCATTGATGCAGAAAGTAGTAGTAATAAATTCGATCTCATCATTCAGTGTGGTTTGAGAACAAATCTTTAAGACCTTATGTGTAAGTGTCTTAAATTTTTCTCTCTCTCTCAATATATATATATATATATATATATATATATATATATATATATATATATATATATATATATGAAGAGAGAGAGATTGAGAGAAATATTCATAGATATAGATATGAATTACTACAGAGGCTAACCATTCTCTGTCATGGACACATGCTGATGTAGTTTTGCATGTTTTATGCACCCAGAGATCCCACGTGTGTTTTATACTGGAATAAGGGTGTGCAGACCTAAGCTACATTTTCTGGGAGAGATCGCACACTCCGGCATGATCAATATTTTTACAAACGCCAGTACGTTCAACCACTCGGTCATGATGTCTTGTGAACTCGTGACAGATCAAGGATCAACCGCTTCCGAATAGATCCCTATCTACAGAATTTCGTTCAAAAGGATTGCGTTTTCAGGCTGAGGAATTTTGAATTCTAATTTCAAATGAAATCGTTCCAGAATCCCATATTAAATAGAGGTCATTTCTATAAATTCTTAAAACTATTGCGGCATTAATTATTCTGTCCCCTTCTCAATATGATTTGTTTAATGTCCCTTTTGAACGCATCAACACAACGTGCTGCCTGTTCATTTCATCTTGAGTGTAATGGAGGCCTGGTTATGTTCCGCTGTATAGTATTGGCAAAAATGTCGAAAGTCACTCTGAGTAAATTGCATCCTCTTATCAGACACTACATTATAACGAACTCCGTCTCTCGAAAACACTTAGTTTGGAAGTAGATCTACACTTAAATATTTTTGTCAATGGTAATCGTGTAATAAACACTATTCAATTGTTCCTAGTAACCAATATGCAAACTAGAGTCAGGTTGATAACTTACAGGTTATAATTCTGTCGCTAGAACAAAACCTCTGGATGATATAACCACATTTTAACTATAAAGGTCCATGCTTGTCCATGAGGGGATATTTTTCTTGAAATTCCAGAATAACGTTTTTAGAAGGAATAATTTTTAGTAACGGGCGCTGAGTAGTTGCAGAATAAATTCCTTATACCGTATGGTTTTGTGAAAATTTTTCAATGTAAAAATCATAGCTAGCACTTTTTATAATTATAATTTCGATTCAGTGACTATTAGCGTTTTAAGTGCATAAACAACTGCTTTTACTTTAACATCATTGAACTAAGTAATGCTATAATCGTTAACATTTACAATTATTTTAAGATATTTTTTTGTTTATACGTTCTTTTTATATATAGAAATATTGAAGTAAATGCTCTGTTTATTATAAACAGTATTAACAACATTTACCAACATGAATGTCCGAGAAATTTTCATAGAAACTATGCGTCCACAGAAAGGAATCGAACTTGTATCCTATACGGAACCGTCATATAGTCTGACGTGCTTTTACCGATTTTCGCTGACATGAATAATATTATTTTTTTTTACATACACTTTTGGTACTGCAAACTCTGAATAATCTGTGGGCAAAATAACTACGAGCGTTTTTAATCTATCATGATCTTTTTTTAATGAATTCCACAACTTAAAGTTCTGTAATTCATAAAAAAAATCATGCCTACTGCGTTTAGGTTTAAAGTCAGGAACTACATTTTCCTTTAAGTGAAAAACTGCTTTTGCCTTAGTAAATTTTAATGCATCCATGGAACACTACTGAAAAATTATTTTCTTAAATACTTAAAAAAAAATACTTCCACACACCATACTTGCCTTAGAGGAATATCAATTCACTTTTTTACAGAACAAATTTACAAGCAAACTCCACAAACGGAATAATTAGATCCCAACATTGGTCAATATGTTTAACGTGTTTTTTTTGTATAAGAATGCCTTAGTTTTTAAGACTTTACCAGCACACGCGACCTAAACATGCAATTTCGCATCGAAAACGTTTTTTTCCCTGAGATGCCATGTGCAACTTGTTGGGTTTTTTGTTAACGTAGGTTCACTAATTTTCTTCATTAATTATATTAATATCGCTGTCTCTGTTCAGCTGAAGTTTTACTTTAACGTCATTCATCTTGACATTTAAAATTTTTCGCTTCTGGGCCTCATTCAGATCTTATGTTTTCAGTAAAAGTTTACTGTATTAAAATATATTGCATTTTTTTCCTTGATTTTCACTGACTTTGTAGATGTCAATACTTTTATTTTTGTCTCCCCAAACGTACCATGGGTTCGGTGCAGTCATTTTATTCTTCTTTTTACTCTTTTGGTTGCACTATCTGCAGTTGTACAATATCCATTTCTTCAAATATTGCAGTAACATTTCTTAAATTTAGAATACTTTGATCTTCTTCTGCCATAGTCTGTAAGGTTAATTTTGAGACCTGCTAAATTTTATTTAAAACGTGAGAACGTAGTTAATTCTTGCACAAAAATAATCATTTAAACATTTTTAGAGATATTTATTTGAGTTTAAGATTTCTGCCTTCGATATGAAAATACTATCATTTATTGAGATATTGTCAACGCGTATTAGATTTTTTTCGTGCTCTAGTGTACACACTTTCTTTAAATGTAAACATACCTTTTATTTATATGGCCAGCATTGGTAATCTTTTTTGAAAATGTCTTCGCACCTTTGTAATGCGACAAATATGTAACAACTTCTCCAGCGTCATATAAAAATACACCGACTGAAATTGCAACCGCATCAGGCGTGAATGAAATTGTATCAATAGTTTCATTTGATTTCTGCAACATTTTTTTAAACATCTTTATCCGATGTTCAAATATTTGTAGTGTCCGTTGTTGTTTTTCTTCCAGTAACTCTTTGGCTATTATACTAATAACTGCTTTACCAGGATTTGTACGTTCTCCATATTGTGCGTTTCTCGTAAACTTGGTTGCGAGAGCTGAAAAATTATTACATCATGATTCATTTTTCAAATATTACAAATCGTCGTCGCCGCTGTTATAATGCTCGTATAAGTTCATAGTTTCTGGTTAAAAATATTGTCAGGATCACAAATTAGTGAAGAAAAGATTTAATAACATGAGAGTCATGAATTAATGATACTATAATACCAAGTAGCCTCGTTCATTGCAGCAATGCGTAAGACACAACGCTATGACTTTGCGACCTATTTTCTTATGAGCAGACTTTCCAACTCATAGGACGAGTCTATGATTAATAATTAATGTAGAGAAGTTCGGTCATCTTTCTACACAATAACATCAGACTGAACTCTGAATATTTATTTACTTATTTTTCTTTTCAATAGGAGTAGAGAAGTTTAACTACCGCCTTGTATTTTGAATGCTTATCCGTTCATCCCTGTCTAAGGTTGTGTTTGCGGTTGCTTCAAAAATATATTCATTTTTTTTTCTCTGAAATCTGTTGCGCCTTTGAGGCATTGAAAATTGTATATATATATATATATATATATATATATATATATATATATATATATATATATATATATATATATATATTGTTAGCATGAGATACTTGTGTAAGCTAAATCCTGCCTCACCTAATTTTCCAATGCCTAACAAAACACTACAGCTGGTGTGCCTCAAGAAGCCATTTAAAGATCGAATTCAAGAACAGTGAAAGGAATGAGTGATTAGCGGAGAAAATAATGCAGGCTACAGAAATAGCCTACCGAAAACACTGCACAAACTCATGAGGTACTGTAGATTGTGGTAGTAAGCTGACAATATCTTCCTACTTTTTTTCATTAGAAATTAAGTGAAAAAAAGTATATGCTAACTGAATTTTTTTAATATATTCAGTACAATATATTAGAAAATACGATTTGGGAGGTCGTCTTGTACTGCGAATAAAGCCAGAAAACTACATTTTAATTTGAAAGTTTGATGGTCGTGTTATACGCCAGCATATACGATATATATATATATATATATATATATATATATATATATATATATATATATATATATATATATATATATATTATTATAAAAAAAAAAGAACAGTAAAATATATAATCCGGTGTTCTTATTCATATTTTTATTTTTACAAAACAATGTAAATGTACAAAGTATAAATATTATAAATTAATTGATTAAAAATTATGTTTTTTCGCTACACAGAAACAACCATGTTTCAAAAACGGAAGGTAAATATTCAAATTTAATTATATAATTAAATTAAAAGCCTTAGTTTCGTTTCATCATCAAGCGAATATTGGAATAACTTATTTTTAAATTTACTGGGTTTTAAACGCACATATGTATTCATAATTGCCTGTTTCCAGACATACAGAGAAATCCAATCATTCAGACAAGGGTGGTATCGTGTTCATTTTTATTAACTATTGTTGTATCAATTATGAGTTACGTTCGAAAAATAGGTTTTTAGCTTCCGTTTTTGAAACACGGTTATTACTTGTGTAGAGAAAAATCATATTTTAAATCAGTTAATTTATAACATATATGTATACAAACAAAGAGAACGAACAAATTAAGAATTCACGCTTCTTAGCTTTTACTTTTTTTAAAAAGTGCTTAATACAACGTAGAGCAAAATATTGTTACAATATTTTTATTATAATATTTTACATCCCTACACAAAAATATTCATGTTTCGGAATATTAAATGTTCCATCATCGGGCGATATAAGTTAAATATGACCCGATAAAAGACAATTTAAAGTTCCGAAACATACAAGTTTTTATCAAGAGATGTAAAATATTATAACAAAAATATTATAACACACATATATATATATATATATATATATGTGTGTGTGTGTGTGTGTGTGTGTGTGCGCGCGCGCGCGTGTGTGTGTGCATAGGCAAGGTGATCGAGTGATTAGAACGTTTTGCTTTTTGGCCGTGAGACCCGGCTTCGCACCTCAACATTGTCTGAATGGGGGACGATCCCAGCCTGCAGCATGTATATAAATGGATGAAATCCATAGCACTGGTTGACATAAGCTTTGTGAGTGAAATTGGGTAGACGGAACAATTGGGACCGAAGCCAAAGTTTAAAATATATCATGATAAATATAAGAACAGTGATTTTCCAAGCGTAGCTTAGATGTGGCGCAAGGCCGAAATTATGGGGCACCCAGTGAGGATCGAACTCACTACTCATTCGTAATTGTGCTAGCGAGACAAGATTGCTAACCATTACACCGCCTCTATATTCAACACGTTCAATACAGTATATTCAACATGCCGAATGTAATTTATCACTCACTGTCGACACATAGTTAAACAAATCTGTCGTAGAAACACACGAATCTTATTTAATTTTTGTTAAACGATTCGAATTCCGAGACCTACTTACCCGCTTGTTTGAAGCATGTTATAATGGTAAATAATAATAAAAAGAATCTCTAATTTTATTTCCTATTTCAGGAGACTATTCTCCATTCAAAGCGGTCAGGTTTTTGCAAGCAGAGAGAATTAACTTTCCGCTTTTGTTTTTGGAGCAAAAATTCTCACGAAGTTATATATTTAAATTATACTGTCGAATCGTACATTCACCACAAAAGCCGAAAACTTAAGAGAAGGAAACAGCTCGGTGTATATATGCGTTAAATTAAGTAAAGTAACTGTAGGGGCAACTGATTTTTCCTTCTTTTATTTAAAAAAAAAAAAAAGAAATCTGTTATTAGCTATTTCT
>CAHIKZ030001793.1:187500-215000 GCA_903632075.3 Acanthosepion pharaonis | reverse complement strand
TAGTTACTTTTACAATAAAGTGTGTAACCAATTGTTTTGGGTATGTTCTCTAGACCAATCACTTCTGACATCAATTTAATTGTTTTCAATTTTGTATTAAATCGAGATATTTTCAGCAATATATTTATGTATTCCTCTTTCAAATATTTTGCTAGATTTCATCTCTATTTCTGTGAAGGCGTTAGTAGTTTTCGACATTAATCTTCATATAACAAGTAAAAAAGTAAAATCGCAACGTAATTAATTTTTTGGTCTTCATTTTTTTTATATGCATTTCTAGAAGATAAAAGAAAAAACGTTATTCCAAGAACTGTGATTGAATCAACAAATAAATGTAATTTTGTCATTAAATTTATTCTTCAAAAATTGAGGTATACATATATTTTATTCCATTACATCTACACAATTATTTGTGATGATTTGCTTCTATTTTATTATGCAACACATTGGTAAGTTTTGCTTTAGTTCACCATTAGAGTAAAGTTTTAACCATCAACGTGTTTTGCAGCTACTGAAAAAAGATAGTAATGTGTTGGTGCAAAATCAGGTGAATATGGTGGTTATAATCGCAACAAATGGTTTCTTTTCTTATTCATGCTGTATGCTGTTTTGCGTTGTCATAGAGGAAAACAACGTGTGTTTCCGCTAACTTCTATGCAACATCTTAGTATTTAGGATGATACATACAGTGCAGTTCGATAAAAGTGACTCACCTTATCATTTGAATTTAGCTCAATTTCATTTCATCGGAGAAGGAAACATTCTTCCTGTCTTCTACGGTGAATTGTTTGTAATAGTTAGCACATTCAAGTTTCTGGGCTTTGTTGGCTTTGGTTATTAGCGGGTTAAACCTTCGTGTACAAGATTTGTAGCCTTGTTCTAACAGCCACTGACGGACTGTTGAAGAGGCAAGACTAACACCTTGCTCTTCGTTTTGACTGGCTGCAATTTCTTGTCTAGTTATAGTCCTATTCTTCGCAACTTCTCTCTTGATTACCCTGCCAGTTCTATCATCAATCTTTTTCTTTCGTCCTCTTGTTTCCGACCTTGGAGCAGGAGTGGCATCAGTATATGCACTAAGCATTCGAGAGACATTTGATTGCGAGGTTAATGTAATTTCTGCAATTTCTCCCGTAGACCTGCCTGCTTTTGAGAGGGCAATAATCGATGCTTTAAGTGGTTCTGATGTGTGTTTGTACCCTTTTATCTACTTAGTGACTTGAGTGGCTATTTGAAGCTGTTTTATACTATATGAGGCTTTTTGGAATATTCTGGAATACTCTAGATTTAATTTAAGCAGTTCTAGAATTCTCTAGAATATTGTTTTGAGTGTATTGTAAAATAGTTTTCAATGTTTTGTCAAAAGCTCTTTAAATTTTCCAGTTTAATCATTAGAATTCAATATCTGAGTCACTTTTCTACACAGGCTTTTATCCTGAATCTCGTTTATATCCAAATTTATAATTATCAATAGAATACCTTAGGATGAATAAACTTTTTCCTAGGTGGTCGGGAAGGACTTTTTATATTAGTAAGATTAAATATTATTTTAACCCAAAAAACAATAGACAAAAAATATTTATACAAAAGAAAATCAGGTGAGTCACTTTTATCGAACATCATTGTATGCATTACAATTATTTCTTCAAAATGTAAATTGCTTCTGACTCAACCTAATAGATTTATTGATCTACTAACTTATATATTTTTGTTACGTTGGCTTGATTTGAAAGAAATTTGAAAAAATTTGATTATCTCTGTAAAATATTCGAAAACGTCAATACATCTATTTGTTTTTCTAATATTTTAATGTTGTAATCACTTCATACAGACGAACGTTGCAAGAATCTCTACTCTTTTGCTCATTCCATGGCAAGTATTTTGACGAGCTAGCTTTCTGCTTCCAGTAGCCCTGGCCTTTGCTGATGAGAGGCGCCGTGCTGAGGACACACGGATGAATCATTTTCATTCTCATTGTAATTTATTTAGAAGAGCGTTCCATTCAGCCATCTTCTTCCCCCAAACCGACTCTTATCAAGATGTTTTCCCGATCTCTTAAATCATGACCTTTTTAACCGTTATCTTTTCGATATAACCCCATGAATTGCAACTGTGGACTTTATATGCTCTCATGCAGTAGCAAGCAATAAACCGTCTCCCTTGGATGGATTTTGGGCGTTGTATGCTAAAAAAAAACAAATATAATTTGTTTATAAATTCTTTCAAATCAAGTATAAGTCGCAAAAATAGATACGAATACATTTAGCATATTTTGTTGTTGAAAATTTAAATTTCTTTGTATAGAATTACTATTTGATAAATATAATAATTACGATAACTGCCTTTATCTCTGAGATGAGGTTTTATGATTACGTATATTATTTACATTATTCGGAATGTTATCCTCGTCTTCATTGCCATATTCAGGTGATTTAAAATTTTAATTGAACCCTTTATTTCCTCCACTGGGATAGATTGTTCTAGCTCCTCGTGCTATTCTTCGTTTGATGTCTATTTTATTTACCTTTAACTCAACTCTCCAATTTTGGTTTACCACTGCGGTGGCCTGGTATTGAACTCACATCTCTTTGTTTTCTAATGACTGGATGTAACCAATGTCTTTATCCACATGGATGAAATAAAGGTTGCCGATCGAACGTCAAATTACCTGAAGAAGACCGGAGCTTAAAACGGCCGAAACGTTGTGAATATACCAATGAAGATGAGGATAAGAGTCTGAATAATGTAAATAATGAAAGTAACAATAATTACGGTTATCACTAAATTCACATATTTTTATATAAATTTATTTTATATAAATAATTTTTCCATTTATTCATTATCACGCTGATTTTACTTGGCAAATATCTACGAAGAATTATCGCTTGTATACATGAGGATCCTTATTTGATACGCAATTCATTTAACGACGCGACAAAAAGAAATTCATTTGTTTGTCACGGCTTTTGAATAAATTATGGCTTATTTAAGCCCGAAATATTTTGGATTGCAAGAGTGGTCCTTCATTCTTTGACAGAATATTACATTTTTTTTAAACAGATTTTTTTTTTCCAAATACATATCTTGCTATTTAACCCGTAGCGGAAGAAAACGATTCATACATTTCCCAAGCGTACTTGCGAGTCTTTTACTATAACGAACCTGAAAAGAACTCGAACGCGACTATTCGACATCACTTCCCGAGCCGCAATCTATTACGCCAGATTCACACCCTTGGAAATAGAGTATTAGTGGAAAAATACACCCGATATATACTGAAAATTTTATAGGTTGGAAGCTTATGTAAAAAGACAAAAATATAATGAAGAAATGAAATGATCAGATTTATTTTATGATGAGTTTTGATCATTTTCGTTCCTGAGATAATCAAAATTACACAAATAATCTGACGTCGTTCAGCTTATTTCAGACATGCCTTTTATCATCGTGTTTAACTGCGAGATGCAAAATTACCCAATTTGATTATTTTGTTGGGATTTTTTTCCGTTTTGAATTTGTGATGGAAAGGAAATAGTTATATCTATATTTTTATTTATTTTTTCATTCACTTCAATGACAAAGAAAAAATTATAAATGTCATAATCTCTCTCACATGAAGCTAACAACCAAATGTCAAGTTCTGTAAAAAAAAAAAATAACAGAATCAATTGTTTCTTGTAGATAATCTCAAACACACGGACGCAAAATAGCCCTGTGTTGAATTCGAATCTATGCTGGTACCCAACTTGTGAACATCATTATCTATTTAAACCTAAATGTAAGTCTGTGAAATTACAATATATTGCTTTATTTGATCAGTAATTTTATTTTTCTATAAATATCTCTCATAATCGCTAATATATCCGATAAATATAATTAAATGTATTAGTTGTACCCGAGGAAATTTCACAGAGGTTTTATAATACTGATTAAATTATGAGCATAATCGCTGTGTAGTCAGTGTGAAGATTGACGTCTGAAATTAATTAGTTATGCATCTTTTCTAGCTAAATTTCTGTATGGATTAGTTATCATCATTTACACTATTTATATTCGAACTGTTGTCATCATCTTTGTTGTTGTTGTCATACCATTTCATCCGTTGTGCACTTCGGCCTTCCTAAGCTTTATATAGATCTGGGTAACCGGCAGAAGTTTCTGAACTGAATCTCGAAGACAAATATGGGATTTTAAAGATACTTTTAAATTAGTTATTTACATTTTCCGTGAAACAACGGCTAGATTAATCAATGAGTATGACAAAATGTGCCAATTTTTAATGTTTACATTACTTATCGATCAGAAAATAAATTATTTATCTATTAATTCTCCTATATTAAACAGATCATTTGTGGCTGCAATTTGTTAAAACAAAGTATAGTTTTAAGTTCGTCAAATTTTTAATGACAAAACTTTTCAATGCATAGGATAGTACCTCTCCTTCGGGTGTGGTTTGTATTCAGTGAGCTCCGCCTGAGGCGTCCACAAATGAGTAAGTGTCGAGTAGGCTTGGGCAATTTTTTAATGGTACTCCCGTTTAATCCACTTTAGATCTCGACCTTGTGTTACATTCGGTAGCAATGTAGGCGCACTGATAAATAACCCTTATAAATGCATAATGTTATCCACAATTTAACAGTTGAAAATAAAATAAAATCTGATTTTAATTCATTCATAAACTTCTCAAATATTTCCAGTTCCTCCTTCATCTATTCCGATGGAAATTATCCTCAGAAAATTAATAGACAATTTTGCCCTCATTTTGTTACTGGAAATTTGGAGACAGTTCTATTCCGCGAAACATTTTCTGTACTTTGTTATGGAGTCCCCCCCTTTTTCGTATAAGTGGACTCGACCAAGGTGTTTTTTGGACTGCTGCCATTAAATACCCAGAGTAAGTGAGAGAGTGAGTAGAGAGAGTGAGAAGATTGAGATTGTGATTGAGTTGGAGGTAGAGTAATAGTGTGAGGTAACCGCTTGTAGAAGTCAGTTACAAGCACGTAGACTCAAAGGAAGTCCTACTTTCGAGACTTTATATGTCTATAAGATATTGCTACTAACCGCGTTCCTGGATTTACTAACAGTATTACCCTTTGTATTATTGTGTAAATACATTTTATTTCTTATCTTTAATTCTTGCGTTTTTCATTCATTGGAGACCGAATTTCATCTCGGAATCTACAACATACTTCCGTCTGGCACAGGATAATTCCTGACTTACTGGAATGAAGAGTTATCATTATTTACACTATTTAGATCCAGACCATTGTATTTATTTTTTCTGTTATCATCACAAGGTTTTGGTATTCGTACACTCCAACCTTCATCAGGTTTATAGCGATCCGAGTAACCTACAAGGAATTCTAAACTTAATCCTTTTTTAAATATAGGTGGAAAGACTGTTCTCATTCCACTGCCCAAATCTCGGTATATCTCGTCTAGTTCTTATTTTTACTGGTCATTAGTCATTACTCGCATTTTTACACTGAGTCCAATTAAAAATTGCCCGGTCAATTTTTGAAATTACAATCACTATGTCACCAATTTCACGGACGATTTAATGTACTTGGCTATTGTCCCGCAGCCGAAGTCACAACGGCCGGAACGCTGTGATAATAACAATAAAGATAAGAAACATATTTAAAATGGAAATAGTTTAAATAATAATTTCCTTGTTAAAGAGAGGGGAATTCTAACTGAAATATGAACTGATTAATTGATGCTTTAATTTTTCAAATGTCTAATGATTATTTCTAATTTAAATATACAGGATACATACTGTTGAATCGCAGTGCTGAAATATGGGTCAACTAGAATTGAATTCCCAAATTCTCAGTCACACAAATCACGAAACGATGATTTAATCCACTTGGACACAGTGAAAACGATTGCGAAATAACTGGGTTGTACTAAACACAATAGCTAGAAGACATATCCCTAGACATGAACAGTGAAAAGTGGACAATTTACACCCGAAGATTAAATAATGTATTCGATCCGAAGCACCCTTTAGCTTAATCGGATCGAGATAATCCTGATGAAGGTCGGAGGGCACCACAACTGAATCTCTGTTATAGCTGCAACAAAGATGAGGAAAATACTGTACGTGTAAATAATGATTTGATTTTTTAATTTTTTTTTCAGTAAAGTTCACCTTGTACAAGTGCAGGAGGCGACTCGGCATAGAAGGATATGTTAGAAGGCTGTTTATACGGACTGGACGGGAATATAGCGGTCAACTTTAGACTTCAACTGATTATGATTGTAGTGATCAGGGAAACATCCTCTTAGCTGTCGGCTCATAGAATTGTTCACAGGAACAAGCTGATCGAGTGGAACTTACTTCTCGCAAATGAAATACAGTGGGGATGTGATTTGCTACACTATAGGTGTTATGACAGGTATTACCGTTATGGTAAGACCCGGCGAAACAAAGAAGTATTCTTCGTCGAGCACTTTCTATGGAACTAGCGATAGAATAGCAATAGGCTTTTCATATTCCGAAGGTGAAAGAAATGTTGGCCGATGGAAAATAATTCTTCACCCAAAATAATTCTTCACCCAAAATAATTCTTCACCCAAAATAATTCTGTCATGCTTTAGTACTCATTCGAAACTGTAAAGTGAGAACTCGGGAGGTCTTACCTAAATATGGCAACAATATGTAAAAACGTGACAATTCAATTCCAACAAATCCTAACACAAGTGGCCGTTTTGTCGAACGCCACGTTGTGCCTACTCAACCGACTGAAAAAATAAACATGGATCAAGCAAGAAATTCCCTACAATTTGATATATATTTTATGAGGAATCTATAGAAAGGAAGCAGTTGAAATGCAGACTCATCTAGCAAACCGGTTTTCGAAATTGTCAGAGGACACGCCAGGGACATTGTCGAAGCTGCACTTCGCTCTATATAATAAATATAAATAAATTTACATGTGACTAATCAAGTTTGCCCAATCAAGTATTTCACTGCGAAACGCCTATCTGGGCGAAATGTTTGACAAATGTATTGGACTTATCAGATCCTGCATTTATATTCTTTATGATAGAACAGACCCTAATTTTAAGTTTCAAGTAGGAATTCTTAGTATGTTATAGTTTCGTTATAAACGTCACAAGATTTAAATTTAGAACCGACTTTATATTTGAGGAGACCCATATTTAACCCTTCATCGATAACGACTGCATATTCTCTGCAAGATATATCGATATCTTCTTTATACACACGGGCAGTGAGGAGAAACTCACTGTATTTCTTATGATCCTAAACACGGTACACGACTCCGTTAAGTTCGAACACGAAAAATCATCATGTCGGTAACATTTTAGACACCCACGTTTACATCAATAAAAACAGAACACGACAAACGACACTACACACTAAAATCAGCGACATCCACACCTATTTACATTTTAAGTCTTCCCACCTTAAATATTCCAAGGAGAAACTTCCTTATTCATTAGCACTTAGACTCAGAAGGATATATTCTAATACTGAAGAACTAATAAACACACTAAAAATCTCTAGCATCAATTCACAACACGTGGCTGTAAGGAACACCTAATCAGGGAATAAATAAATAAATCAATTTCCAAACCTAGAGAAGTCACCCTAATGTATAAAATTCAAAATAAATCCAGTCGTATTCCTCTAGTAACCACTTTCAATAACACACTTTCTCCACTATCTCGGATAATCAAATGTCGTTGGGAAATATTTCATCTCAAACCAGACCTAAAAATTTGTTTGAGGAACACGGCCTTCTAGAATATCGTAGACATAAGAACCTTAAGAAAATTATAGGTAGTAACCAAATTTTAGATGATAATCTAATCTGTAATAGACAGAGAATAAGAACAACAGAATTTTCACAACCATATAACAACAAACGTAGCCTATGTCGTAACCACAATAGACATACAAATTCGTTCAGTAGCTCAGTCGCTAAACCTACATTCAAAATCTACCACTACTTCAACATTAGAAGTCATAACACAATTTAATTATCAGAATGCATACTATTCCAGAACAATATGTGGGAAAATCTGAATGACCCTTTACTACAGAATTAATAATTATTGCAATCCGATCAAGTCGGTTCCCCATGAAAGATTAACACCTTAAGAACAACATTTCCGCCTTGAAAAACATGATTTTAAAAGCCATGCAGAATTCCTTATAATTGAAAAATAGAAATAGACTCAAAAGGTACTTTAGAAATATACTAGAGGAACATGAAGACAAATGGATTTTGCAACTCAAAACAATTTTTTTTTCCAGATTGACGTAACCATAAATCAAACAACCCGGAACTAATATACGAGTTCAGGTCTAGGCATAGGATGAGCTTATGTCCCAATATAAGTTCAAGAGAAGGCGCCTATTTGAGAGAACAACGTTCATTGCAATAGACAGAAATTGAAAGGTTCCTCGATAATGAAAGTTCGTTACGATTTTGCCTTTTGAAAGATTGGATAGAACCAGCTAATTTTCCTCCTATTCAGTTGTTTAATATAGATGAGCGAAGAGTAATACTGCCAGCCATAACAACTCATACTTCGACTCTTTAATAGTCTTTGCACTTCGCCCGAAAGCGCATTGGGATAACGAAATGTGCCTTCCAAATGATGAGAAAATAATTACGAAGTATAAAAATATGTTTAGAAACAAAGAAATGTGTACTGAACTTCTATCTAGTATCATTCTCCTTAGATGGCAGTGAATGTTGGACAATCTCTCTACGGAGGAAGAAAGGATTTGAAGCGACAGGATGTAGATAATACCATGGACCGAGCATGTGATCAAATGAAGAAATTCTAAAGACTGTCAAAAATGGACACATAAACATAATATCAGGAAGAGACAGTTGATATATCTGCGGCACATAATAAAGAGGTCTTGGAAAATATTATGCCCATAAGACCTCCTGATGGTAAGAGCCAGAGGAAAACACTGCGCAACGTACATGATGGATTTGAGTGAATGGATAACGGTACATATTTAGAGAACGGTATAGATTTGCAAAACGACAAAAGTTATTAAGAGTTACAAAGGACAGGACATTGTGGAGACTCTTGATCCCCGCGTCTTGATTTAACACGGCTCACATAACAAGAATAACACTAATACGAGTGTCAGATTTACTTGGTTCTTTCTTCAACAAATTAAAAAGTGAAGATTTTTTAGTGGTCATGTCATTACTAATATTGGTTTTCACGACTGAGGCAACATCGAAAGAAAAGCAAGAAAAAGAAAGTTCGCGTTCAGTTGGTCATTTTGCAATATTGCCGAGCAGGAATAATGGAGTCGCTTTCGTCTGTTGAAAACGAAATATAATTAAATTGGCAAACTGAATCACATTTACTAGGGTTAGAAAGATTTATATATAACCTCATTTAAATAAAACCTATTTCCCTAAATATAGATATATTCGTGTCTGCTACCATCCTCGAATTCATACTCGAACGATATATATATATATATATATATATATATATATATATATATATATATATATTTTTATTGGATATTTTCCTCATTCAAGATAGACTGGCATAACGGCGGCTAATTATATCAATTTACACCATATGAAGTTGAAAGATATACGAGGCGAAAGTAAATCATTCTTAAACATAAATCATCTAACGAAAACGTTCGAAATTTATTTGCATGATTTCCTTCGAACTATTGTCTTTATCCTTCTTGTGCAATATATCCTACAGACATTTGAGGTTCTGTTGCCCCTATCGCTAAAATCACGTTCATTCTGCCGTTATTAAAAAATGACAATATTTTGCTGACAATACTTTCTAATGCTCGAATCCCATTACGTCATTTGTTGGTAACGTAATCAACTGAGCAAAAAAAAAAAAAACAAAATAAAAATAAAAATTGAATGACTTAAAATTACCTCCGAAATTTAATCTAACTTCCTTGTAATTACTGACAGTATAAAATTAGAATAGAGTAGTAACAGAATCTACCTCTCTATATGGAAGCTATTATTTGATCATTGTTTAAAATACTCATTAAGAGTGCAGGATATTATATACATAAGTCAATGTTTTCAAAGACAAAAATAAAATTGGGGTCATGTCTCCTCGGCGTAATCACCACATCCAATGACTATAGGTATAATCGAGGCAATCGAATATATGTGGAGATAAAAATCGATATATCCGGCCAGAATTAGAAAATTTTGGGTCACACGCATTAGAGAAGGTCGGTTTTGGAAGTATTCAGTTTGAAGTTGTAGTTTCATATAATAAATAAGGATACAAAATATTTCCTTCAAAATATAGTTTCTTTTTTTGTAGGAAATGAATTTAAAAATTACATTACGGTTGGGTTCAAAATTGGTGCGTTGTAATTTAATTCTGGTCATCAATGAAGTCTTCCTTATAAAATTTATAGTTTACTGAAGATTTACAAATTGTATTTGGACAAGATGCATGGTACAATCACACTATTAATAAATCATTGCGCTATCAAGGAAGAGCTTCATTTACTTGAAAGGGAAATTACACTAAACAATATATCTAGATCATGATGTAATATGTTATACAGTGCTGTTTAATGTGTGTTCCAATAAACAATGAAAATGTAAAACATTTTGTGCCATAATTTGTGTGTAGCAGTATTATGGTGTTATATACACTTTTATCTATATTTTTTGTTTTTCTTATCTAATACATTATCTAACAATTAATAAAATAAACCATATTTTGTAATCTTTTCACCATTTTTACACTTTTTATTAATGGAATACAGTAAAAAAAAAAACTAGCATCATTTGCTTGTGGTTATTCATTAGAATTCTGGTCTTAATATCAGAGTCTGTACATATTTCTGAGATGAGGTATTTTGTACATTATTTACATTATTCGGACTATTGTCCTCATCTTTGTCGCCATATTTATCACAACGCTCCGGCCTTCTTCAGGTGGTTGGAATGTCGAACTGAATCTTTATTTCGCACACCGGAGTAGACTGTTCTAGTTCCACGTGCCATGTTTAATAGATGTCAGTTATCAGTTATCTCCTGTTAATTTCCCTCTGAAAGTTATCCACTGCCTTAAATGGGTATTGAACTCACACTCTTTGGGTCCTGTCACTGGATCTAACCAACGGCTTTATCCACTGTGCCATGTGTCCTTAAGGACAGCACAGTGGATAAATACTTGAGAACACATGGGACATAGATAAAAGTGTATATAACACCATAATGCATAATGGTTTGAATATATATTTCATTCAATGTTTCTAATTAAAAAGATATTAACTTTATTTGGAATTATTTTTGTAATAGTACAACCTTGAAGTCAGTTTATATACAAAACCTGCGAAAATGAGATATTTCTGGATATTTTTTCAGAATTACTTTAGAAATAAATCAGGGAAAGTATGGAATATAATTTTGGGGTCACTACTTATCACATCAAACCCCAGCTTTCACACCGTGTGGTATGTTGAAAAATCAACGTGTACGACTGACACATATGTAAAGCGAAGTAATTTAAATTACCACCCTTAGAATGGTTTAGATAAAGAATCCACGTGTATGGTCATCAAGTGGGGATCGAACACACGATTTTTCAATCACTTCCCCCAAGCAAGGCAATAAAGCTAATAAGAGGAATACTGGTTTTGAAAATTTGGGAAAAAGTGATACATTATTAACGAGAGAGCAAAGAAAGAAAAATAGGTAATAAAACAGAAAATAACGATTGAAATTGCAATTAAATCCTTCAGTATCAAATTAGTCTGAAAAGAAAGAGGCCACTAGATAGTACCCCAGGATGTGCGAGAGAAGAATCAGTTTGAAAAACATCTACCATTTGAATTCCTGAGTCCTACCTGCTAATCTAGTACTGTGCTTAAATACGTAAACTTGAGGAACTAAAGTGGAAAGCTCATCAGAAAAATGACTGCAATGCATTGCAGATTTTTCTTCGTATTTTACAAAGAATCTTTAAAATAATGACAGAAGAACCATGCAAGATATGACAGCAACATTTCAATGCATGGAGGAATGGCATACGTATAAATGTGTAAATGAGATTCTGGGGAGAACAATTGTCTAGCACGACCCATTGTGAAAACAGCAGTAGACTTAACAATTGATTCAATATAAATATTATAAGAAATATTATTATTATTATTATTATTATATAAATATTCTGTGAAGGCAAAATGTTAACAAATATAGCTGAGAAGATGAAAACCCGAACAAAATATCAACTGAAAACTCGTGATAAATAAACAAAGACAATAGTAACACTTCGAAATATTCGTAAAATTAGCTTACAGTTATATTATGTTTGTTTTGTTTAAAGGCATAACAATATCTTATGGGCCATTTAAATATTTTTTAAGAAGAACTTTAGAAATAATTGCTTATAAAGCAGGCAATGTTATGATTATAAATTTGGGGCCATTACTTATCGCATCAAACCCCAGCTTTCACACTGTGTGCAATGTTGAAAAATCAACGTGTACTACTGACACATATGTAAAGCGAAGAAATTTAAATTATCACACTTAGAATGGTTTAGATAAAGAATCCACATGTATGGACATCAAGTGGGGATCGAACACACGATTTTTTAATCACTTCCCCCAAGCAAGGCAATAAAGATAATAAGATTCCATGGATTACTGGTTTTGAAGATTTGGGTTAAAAGTGCAACATTACTAACGAGAGAGCAATGGAAGAAAAAGAGTAAATAAAGCCGGAATTTAATTTTCTTGGAAGCATTGAAATAAAAAAATATGATATATGCTATTCTGCTTTTCCAATATAGTACATGTTAGATGATACTCAGCATTTATGGATGTCCATGTTTGTGCGGACATAAGTGATAGAGGCGGTGATATTTGTGTTTTATGTTGTACATTATTTACATTATTCGGACTATTGTCCGAATCTTATTCGCCATATTTACTACAACGTTTCGGCCGTTGTACGCTCCGGCCCTCTTCAGGTGTTTGGAATGTCGAACTGAACCCTGTATTTCTCTCACTGAGGTAGACTGTTCTAGTTCCACGTTCCATGTTTAATGGATATCAGTTATCAGTTGTCTCCTGTTAATTTCCCTCTGAAAATTCTCAACTTCATTGGTCGGGTATTGAACACACTCTTTGGGTCCTGTCACTGGATCTAACTAACACCTTTATCCACTTTGCTATGTGTGTATGGATTTCTGGGTATTATAAAATTAATGTCTTCAGCATTCATTTTTTTACCAGGGCTCATATTGAAATTTTTGCTATTTTATGTTGTAGGTTTTTTTGAAGTTATATTTTGAATAAGAGTTTGATTTTTTTTAAGACATTATAGGATATTATATGGATTTATGCCATGAGAGTTATTTCGTGTTGGTTGTGTAGTTCTTATTGTTTAGCAGCATATCAACTTCTCTGGATTATTTAATACCCAAATTTAAACATTTGAAGGCGACGGCATGACTCCAACAACTGATAAAATGTTACCAATTTTACTGTAATTCTGTATTGCTGTAATTTTACTAAAAATATGTATATTTAAATGTTCGTAGAGTTTTGTTCTTGTTTGGAGGTTGTTCACTATTTGGCCATCGCTGGGAACCTAACATATGCTACCACCCCGGGTTAGAGTGTACCTTGGAACAACAGTAATTAATAGGGGGTTCCATGATCTTCAAAACCCCAGAGTTCTTGGTGCCGGATGTAGTTTGTCGTCATACTAAGAACTATATAGTGATATAAAGGTTATCGTGAATTTGTGTAATTATGGTTATTATTGGGTTTTTATTCCTTTGATTTCTGGCGTGTACACATTTCTTTCCGGGTCCCGCCCAGAAACATAAAGTCTGGGCGGTTGGCCAAGATTGTTTTGTCAGTGTGTATTGTGTAGTCCCATAGAACTTTAAAAGGATTATTATTATTATTATTATTATTATTATTATTATTATTATTATTATTACTGATCATGATGTGTGGGCGATTAGCTTTGACTGTTCTGTCACTTCTTGTTTTTATTATTATTATTATTATTATTGTTATTATTATTATTATTATTATTATTGTTGTTGTTATTATTATTATTATTATTATTATTATTATTATTATTATTATTATTATTAACACTCTTATAAATGATTAGTGACGTTTTCCGGAATATTTAATCTAATTTCAATTGATTTTATTACAACTTTCCAAATTTCACTTCTGTTAAAATTAATAATCACCTCTGTTCAGAAATGAAAGCAATTGTCGATAAAGTCGTTTTACTTAGAGGCTGTTCTTCATTTCATATATGGCCATTTGATTAATTGTCGGACAATGACGTTGAGCGGAGACTGCGATATTAAGAAACTGAAATGAAGTGAAATGCCTCACGACTGAAAATAAAGTTTCACGATCCTTTTCATGGAGCAAAATATGATTGTGCGTCCGGTTTCATGAAGACATTATTAGCTCAATCTCACCGGTGAATTTCTACTAAGACGATACATTTCACTATCTGACAAAACGTAGCTTATCTGCAACATATTGCTTCTAGTGTTTGAACGAGATTGCGAAATCTGTAAGCAGCATGTAGGGCCAAACATTGAAGCAACTTGCTTTCTCTGATGAGATACCAACAGATATTGATATCAGATTTACATTTCTCGTAGAAGTGGAATTCTGTCATTACGCTAATCGAAGCAGAGAAGCAGGAAATGACATCGTCGGATGTTGCATGAGTCACACGTAGGAGAAAGTTGTCTACATATTTTGGGAGGGATGAGATGGAACTCTGTTTCACCACAGCACATTTCCAAGTCTGTGTGCGAAGCAATCAGAAATGCATTAATATCGACACTCGTAACAGCGGTGCTGGAAAAGAAATAAGAATGCATAGAAAAAGCACTTTGTTATAGTAACGTTCGAGGAAAAAAAAGAGGGGAATATGTCGAACGCCAGGAGATAGATTTCTGAAAAAATTAATATCATGAATGTCGAATGATGGACAAAAAACTTCTTGTCAGTAAGTACTGAAAAGATGAGGAAAGACAAAGTGAGAGCGAGGTTCAATGGTTGAATAAGTAGGCGAAATGAAAATAAAAAGAGGAAACGAATAAAGTAAAGAAGGAAAAAAATATGGAAGAAAACGGAACACTGGAAATACGGAAAAAAGCAATAAAGGTAGAAAAAAGAAAGATAGAAATAGGCGAGAAAGAAGTGAATGAAATAAAATAATTGCGAGGAAAGTTTGAAGAAATGAAAAAAGAATACAGATGAAGAAATAACGCTAACTAATCACATAAGAATAAAAAAGAAAGACGTATCGATGGAATGAAAGGCACATGGGCTACTGTTCTTAATAATGCTCCCCCCAACAGAAGCTTCTCGATTCTCACAATTCAGAAGGTTACTACATGAGGTGAGGTGTACGGACATAAGAGGTAGCAGTAGGAACTGAAGACTATGAGTATCTGAAGGAAAGATAAAAATTGACCCTGGATCTTTGATGGTTAAAATTTTAATGTTGGTGAAGTGGCTTCAGGGGGTATGGACATAAAAGACGGAAGTAGGTACTGAAGATTATGAGTATAAAATCGACAGATAAAGATTGACCCTAGATCTTTGATGGTTAAAATTTGAATGTTGGTGATTTGGGTTGAGGACTATGGACGTGAGAGGCGGAAGTAGGAACTGAAGATTATTGAGGATATGAATGAGAGATAAACATTGGCCCTGGAAATTTGATGGTTAAGATTTTAATGTTGGTGGAGAGAGCAAAGACAAATCAATGAAGCATGGAATCTGGAAATACAAAATACGTTATAATCTAAACAAGGCAATAAACCATTAAGATGCAAGGGGGTTACATATTGTTAGAGAATATAAGAAACATCCTCATTCAGGCGAGACAACAATAAAATAATGTTATTTAATAAAATGGAAGATAACGACTGGCGTTTGCATTTTAATATTTGATGAATAGATTTGGCTGCAAAGCAAGACACTTAGAGCGACTGCCACGGCCGAGAATTAGGATAGAAAATATCTTTAACATAGAAATTACGGTTACATTTAACCATTGCAAATGTAAAATAAAGAGAACTTACCACAATTCTAGTACTACGCTTAAATTCATAAATTCTAGGTAGCACAGATGAAAGTAGTATTTATTTTGAATAATACATGATGTTTAGTTTTTAGATTTTTGCTTTTGTCTCTCCTTCCATACAACTTCGTTTAGTGTTTTTTTCTTAAATATTCTTCTGTTTATATATATTTTTGTGACAGTGTAGCATCAGAGAATATAATGCAACATTTGGTAGATTAAAGAACGATTTGACTGGAGCAGCAAAAAAGAAAATATGTATATATTTTTAAAAATTCTTATTCATCTTATAATATATTATATTAAAAAATATTCACATTATTAATAATTTATACATAGAAAACGATTATATATATATATATATATATATATATATATATATATATATATATATATATATATATATATATATAATTGATTTCACAGAATGGAGTAAAGTAAACACTACGACATGGGTTACTGAGTTTAAAAGAATTTCAAAGGAGCAAATACAAATGAAGAGTAATCAGGAGGACAGCTGAAAGCTATTGATATTGGATTTAAATCTTGAACATTAAACTTCGTAGGAAAGCGTGGAGACGGGGGAGAGTTCCACAATTGTGAAGTGCGAGAAAAGAAATTATTACCATAGAACTTACTGTTACATCTAGTCAAATCAAATGTAAATTAATGAAACCTCGCCGGAAGTATAGTACTGAGATTAAATTAAAAAGGTTTAGGTACAAAGTCGAAGAGCATTATTTATTTGTTAACTTACACAGCCAAAATGCGGAATGGCGGAAAAGACGGTTTCATTCTGTCTTAACATTAAACTAAGCTAGCCACTAACACTCAGATAAACATACCACATTCTTTCTTTTCTTTCCATTCTTACTTCATCCACCATAATACATCAGAATCTTCATGAAGTCATAACTAGTCCCCATTTGTACCATGGCGACAGGTTCACCCGAACAATTGCCATTAAACTATATATAGAACAAAATCAAAAGGAGGTAACTTTACGGCGGTAGGAAAGTGATTGAAGCCGAGACGTCACATCAGGACACATAAGATTGCTGATTTTTGTTTAGATTTTATCAACTATCTCAAAATGTACAAAATCATTGTAAATATGTTATTACAAATATGAATTTCAATGATTTGTGAAGTTGTTAATATGTTGTCTTTTTTTATAGTACCATTATCACCTCGCTCGGGATGAAATGGTTGTAAAATACAATTAAATACTATGCAGGTAAAGAACAGAACTTGCAGATTTACATGCACATATTAATTTAATATAAAAGTTAAGCATTGAATTTTAAAACATCGATAGATTCTTATATCATTATCCTCGAAATGCACACAACACTTGCATATTTTATTTTGAACAACCTTTGTTAATATGCGTTTCAGAAATTGAGGATTTAATTTTATAGAATTACTATTACTCCAGATAAAAAATAGAAGATTTTCGCTAATATTGGTTTGTTTTGTTTTGTTTTGCAGTATATCATTCTCAGTTGTTATTTAATGCCGACATGATTTTTATTTATGGAAATATATTTTGCTTTTTAAAAAAGTATTGCTGGTATTAAAACATATTTTATACTTTTATAGTGTTTTGACTCCTTTGTGGCAGTTAACTATTTGCTTGGGCTGGGACCCTGACAGGTGCTACCACCCCGGGTCAGGGTGGATATGGAAAACTAGCAATTAAGAGCTGGTTCCAAGCTCCTCAAAACATTCCTGATCAGAGGATTTTCTGTTGGATGTAGTTTATTCTCTTACCAGGACGTTTGCCTAATATTATTTTCCTGCTAGTAATATACTTTCAAAAAGTAGCATTACATCGTTTTTTTTTTTTTTGGAAATTTAATCTATCAATCAAATAAATGAAATCTTGTTTCCTTTTAAAGCGACAAAGATTTTATGAAAACGTTGTAAATATAATGAGCATTTGTTAAAATATTGCCAGCAAAATCAAGTTGGATTGGATTTGCTGTATACTGTAGTCGTTATCACATTTTGCTGAAAATAATATTGAAGACTTTGTAAAATAAATCCATTTTATGTTCAATTGAAAGCAAACAAACGACTTTTCGATGACTTAGTGAGGTCGTTGGCGCCTTTTCTTAGAATATGTTTATATATCAGCCAGTTATGGTCCATGCGTGATACACGCTTAGGCGACCATGTACCTTTCGATACTTGACTGACTAGGCAGAATTTTTCTCGCAGTAGGTTCCGGTAGAGGAGTTGTGGTCCAAGTCTATAGAACTCCATCGGTCCTGCTATTTATCCATAGGTGATAGAAGAAATGGATTCATAATTTCTCAAGGGTATTAGCACGTAAGTGAATGTAATGGATTCGACTGAAATTCGAGCTCGGCTCTCCGATTCCTGAATACGAGCTGATATCCATTACTTCACCGTTATAGAAAATGTATTTGAGCATCAGTCCCTCTTTGATCGAATTTTCATTAAAGATGACTCACAGCGTACTCCATTTAAGCTTTCTAGTACATTTTTGTTGTGTTCATATATTTCGCTTCTGCGCATAAAGTGTATAAAATGTGTCTGAATGTTTGGCATATCCAGCGCTTTCGGTTTTTTTTCTAGCTATAATGAAGGATGGTATTTGTAATTTTTATTTTAACTGAATGTGTTGAATTTATGCATATGTTCTTTGGCCGGCCTGAAATGCATATCGATTTTTGTAACTTACACAGAATTCTAATCTGAACAATTTATTTAATCTATATGTGTAAGCTGATCTCGTTTCCCTGCACATGTCTAAGGATATCGTGTACTTCTCAGGGCGAGAATTAATTGATATAACATAAGAAATAGACGATATCCCTGGACATGTGAGTCGAACGAAAACAGTCTACGGCACTAGATTAAATAAAGGTTTAAGGTCGGAATTCGGTGTAGGTTACCTAGATTTATATATACCTGAGGAAGACCGGAGGTAACAGCAACCGAAACGTCTCTATAAACAAAATAAAGATGAGAACAATAGTTTGAATATAAATAGTGTAAATGTATGCAATAATAAACAAGGAATCAGTGTTTGTAACAAAGCAGTATTCTGAAGAATTAAAAACAATATTCTCAATCAAGATGACAAACATTATTATGCACAACGTTTGAGAGATCCGCTTTATATTATAGATCTAAGTCTTTGCCCATTCCCCCCTCCCAAAAGACGTTTTTAATTCCAAAGAAGTCGGGGCACATTTCAAGGTATAATATCGGACTTATATACACTTCTAGAAGGAAATATTAAAATATTATTGCTCTCTGGCAAAACGCATAATCCTCCTGAAAAAGACTTCATCAACATAAAACCGATCTATTTAGGTAAGGATTTCAATATCTCCTGGAAACTTCACTTGATATGTAACCCCATATAATGAATGATCATGTAAAGTTGCTTTCTTTCCTCAGGTAGACACATTAATATGTTTGATTGAAACTGCACCAAGTAGCTTTTCGGGGATCATGACCTTTGCCAAGGAAGAATCATCAGTTATCTCTTTCATCTAATGATTCACACTCCTTGATTGCTTTTGTAGTAAACGGCAGCCATGTTTAATTTTATTTAGGTTTTACTGCTGGTTTCATTTTGGCTTTACTGTATATGAATCCCATTTCCTTGTGCGCATATTATAGAATTCTTTCAGGGAAAAAAAAAAAATCTAACGCTTGCTTTGGCTTCCATTTTTCATTAATTGTGTTCTGCATTTTCTATTTCGTATGGATGATGATTTCAGGTTTCTCTCTTGATTTTTTCATTTCTTTTTTTGATTCACCAGTACGTTCCTCAATTTAAAACATTTCCCATTGTTTAAATCTGCAACAAATATAATATAGACATTACGTGGAATAAACAATACCATTTACTACATTCCAAGCTTCCTCGAAGGAAATTTATAATTATTTCCTTAGTTTCAATTGGATGCTCTTTTATTGGACGCATATGCACTAATCCGAACTGTTTATCTTTGTTTCACACGAAGCAAGTCAACAAAAGCCTTTAGGAAGCAAGGAGTTACTGAAAGTGAAAAGAATTTCAGAGAATAAAAAAGAAGCGGTTCCTTCAACAAAAGATGGCGATTCTCATTGTTTTTAAATCTTTGATAATGATATTTAAAATCTGAGCAGGAAGCCGGAAGACAATCCCACAAGTGGGAAGTGCTAGGGAATCATTTGTTATCATAGAACTTGAAGTTGCAAGCGGTCTGATTTAATTTCAGACACATTTTAATATTTAGATTTGAATTTTGTTAAAGACAGGAAGAATTACGGATTGGTATGCTAATATATACATAGATTAAATACTTAGTAATTTTTTGTTATTTATCTGTAAAATATATCACTAATTTAAATGATCTAATTTATTTTTTAATTATTTCCCCCCCAAGCGAGGCGATAATGCAACTAAGACGCAAAGAATTACTGGTGGCTGGGGAGAATGAGAAGATTTTATCGAAGAGAAATGACAAGAAAACGAGAGGATTCAGGAGGACAAAAGATGTCAATTGGATATTGTATATGGTAGAAGGGAAGAAGGAAATCGGACAGACAAGAAGTGTGAGAAAAAGGATTAGAACAGAATAATCGGTAGTATGGATTAGTTCAACAGTAAAACAGTGAAGATTAGTAAGCAATCTCGTAGCACGGTTAAAAAAACAAGGAGGAAAGGTCATCAGTATAATTGCCATTAAAATATTTTTGAAGAAATAAAAATAATTTAAAAAAAACGTCACGTTCGTGAAAATGGTTGAGATGTCTGTTCAGGAGCGATTAAATTACAAGACAGATTTCTGAATTATAGCAATAATCCTGACATATATAACGACCACCAAACCAGATATTATAGCACTATTCAATGCACTGGCGAATTGTAGATTTATAAATATGCAAGATGGATTTTGAGGAGAAAAATTGTCTGGCACAAGTAGAAATAAAAATTGATTTGCTACACTTTATAAAGTTCGATCATTAAGCAAAAAAGATTTTTATGTAATATTTATGATATTTTATGTGATTATAGGTGTAAAAGATGTATAATATTCGTATTAGATCGCTTTTTTTGGTCTTTTTCTTCTTGAGTTGTTCAAACCTCTTCGAGACTGCCTCTTTCTCTCTGTTTATATATATTATAAACTCTTTCAATAATATAAATAAAAGAAATCAGATTTCCCTATCTAAATATTTTTTTGTCATCTGAAGGAAAATAAATAGAACACCTAAAGTTAAATGGAAAATTATAAACAGGGCTAGAACATGTAAAACTTGGGATGACCCATGTCCTTTGTGCCTCCATGAGGAATTGCACATTATTAAGTTTCTAAATAATAATAATCTATTAAACAATAGACATAAGTTAACGGTTTTTGTCGACATCATCAAATTCATGGTTTGAATAATTAGCTAAAAAAAAGCATACAATATAATAACTTTTATAATCCATAGCCCAAATAAATAGTTTTTTACCCTACAAAAAGATAACCCTTTATGAAGTCGTCAAAAAAACAAACGTTACGGCAGTTTTTTTTTTTTATGCACAAATCCCTTTCATAAAAAATAAAATAAAAAAAAAATAAATAAATCTCCATAGACACGCAAACCAGACTAGGTTAATACATCTTCCGTTTCAAATTTAGACACCCCCACCTTACATCTATGACTTGACATCTATGAAAGTAACTCTATACTGATACTTATTATTAACACCCAACACACGCCTACCCAATTTAAACAATTCGCCCTAGCTGTTACCATGGAAATTTTGATTTCAATTATTAAAACACGTAAATTTCAGAAATACGTTATTCCAAAAAAATTTCGCTTGAAGATGGAACAGAGCTTACTTTAACTCAATTTAATTCAAATAATTATATTGAAGTTTTCGGCTCTTGTTTTGAAACATGAGACCTCTTATGTCGCGAGTTGGAATCATATTTTTAAATAAATAATTATATATATTATATATATATATATATATATATATATATATATATATATATATATATTACATAAAAGTTAAATTTATTTTTGTATTCAAACAACATTATTTCAAGATTTTTATTCTCATAATTGAAATATGGCCATCTGATTATATGAATAAACATTCATTATTATAATAGTTCATTTATATGCTCTGTAATAAACATATTGAGCTCTGTTATGTGGATGTTTGAATATTTTATATTATCAGAACATATATATATATAAATATATATATATATATATTTTTTCGTCGAAAATTCAAACTGGAACATTTGGAACTGCGAACGCTGGAAAATAGAAAATTAAACCTGTCTCGGCTACGAATATATCTTTCAAATGTGATTTCAGTCAACGTGAAAAAATTCGTTTGGAGCTTCGTTTTTGATCGGAATTTTATATATATATATATATATATATATATATATATATATATATATATATATATATATATATATATATATATATATATATATATATATATTTAAAATGTGTGTGTTTGGGTGCATATATAGTGTCGGTTTTATTGGAATGGCAAGCGTGAAAAGCCAAAGAAAAATCTGAAGCTAATTGTGACCAGTTCAAAAATCAAAAGAAGTCACAGATATATATATATATATATATATATATATATATATATATATATATATAGTATTTATCTAAATAAATGGAATCCATATATATATATATATATATATATGTATATATAGTTCTAAAATAAATGGAATTCATATATATATAAATATATATATATATATATATATATATATATATATATGTATGTATATATATAGTATATGCAAAAACTAGGTAATCTGTATGTGTAGACCCAAGGAGGATGATATCCAGAGAGCTCAATGTAAATTCAGAGCAAATATGTTTGAATAAAAACAGACCACTTTAAGGTTACATGTAATAAATTATTTCACCACAGGCCTTTTAAAGGGGTCTGGATCATCAGACATTAATTCCAAAAATTGAAATGAAAAATGAAAAGAAATTAATACATTTTTGACGGGCCATTTTGTGCATATGTAAAATTAACGAAGTGAGGAAGTGAGGTGGGTGAGAGAAGATATGAGTTAGATGTACCATTTCAATTCTTTATCCCTAACCCCACTTGGTGTGGGCTTGACATCGCTGAACTTAACTTATGTTATCTCTAGATATGGATGGGTAGGGGTGAAGAAGAAAACCGATATAAAAGGAAGAAGCCACAATAAAATAAAGAAAAAGTTTCACTCAATTTCTTGGACGCTGTTATTTCGCAGTACTTTAAAGGGTGTATTTAGGGGTTAAAGTTTGATATAAATCTAAATGTCTAAGAAATCTACGAAGAATCTAATTTGATGTTTGTTGGAGTTTTCGGTATTTTCTATAAAATAGTCGATTGGAAAAAAATCATAGAAAGTACATTGAAAGAATAATTCATTTTACATCTCGTAATCTTTTTCATTTTCCTAAACTTTTTTCTTGTTGAATTTTAAGTTGACATCTATTTGTTTGAGTTTTGTTCATAAATTAAACTCGTGACTGTTTTTAAATACCTACATAATTATTCCAATTTAAATAATTTTATCATCAATAATGATTATTAAACATTAGTATATTTCAATTTAAATTAAATTATCAATTTAAAATTTACCTCCGTATTATTTAAACTCACTTCCAATTGGAGAATATTAGAGGAGAAATTTGGGTAAAACATTACTAACAGAAAATTAGTTCTTTCTTTTATAATATTCTATATATCCATACACATACACACCTCTACATATATCCGAACACCTATCTATATCCACATACATACATATCCCTATATACCTATAAATCCATATATACACATACCCACACATCCACACAAAACTATATGTATATACCCATACATACACATATACCCCTGTAGAAAAACACATACACACATATATACATACATATCCACACATACACATATATACCTACATATATACACATATATATAATTATATCTATATATATATATATATATATATATATACACACACACACACACACATACAACTACCCATACATGCACATATATACATATATAAACATATACATATACACACACATATACATACACATATACACACATATATACACACACACTCAAACACACACACATACATATATATATATATATAAATATATATATATATATATATACATACACATACACCCACACATGTATGCATTCAAAGAACATATCTATATCAATACATATACAATACACAAATTCCTATGATTATACACACACACACACACACACACACAAAAACACACAATTATACATATATATATATATATATATATATATATATATCCCATATCCCATATAATTGGCAAGACATATAAATACCCATCTAATTTTCCACATCCACACTCACATATACATAAAAGAAAACCTGCATGCAACTCTTTCCATATAGAAAAAAATATACATGTACATATTAAAAAGACGTATCAGTGTTCAAGTACAATACCATAGTTATATACATACAGTCATGTGTTCGCGTTCATGCGTGCATATGCAACATTTCCAAAAGCAAAAAGAACAAAAGTTATTAAATCTTATTCTTCCTATATGGTTATTTCTCAATGTATTTTCTTAGGTTTTGGTTGTTCTTGTGTCGGTATTTAAAAATTAATTCATTGTGTCTATTTAATAACAAATCTGGATCTTTATATTTGATCATGAGGATTTTTTGTTTTATTTTATTGCATTAGTCGGAATTGTTTTTATTCAAAAATTTTTTGAGTTCTGGCTTGAGATTATTTTCCATCTATTTCTGGGGTTAAGGATTACCTAGTATATATATATATATATATATATATATATATATATATATATATATATTTATATATAATACAAAATAAAAAAAAAAAAAAAAACAAACACACTGTGTTGTTTTAATTTTTTTTTATTTTAAATATTATTTCAGTTAAAATAAAAACTAATTTCTTCATGGAATGGCCATAATCAGGAGAAAAAATTGCTTGCTAGTAGCATACCAACTAGAAAATGAATGACTTGATGGAGAAAATAACTATTGTCTTTAGTATTCATTTATTTTGTATTTTATATTTATATTTTTTACATGAATTTTAGCCATTTGTGTTGGACAGTCTCTTTATATATGTTATTTAAGATAAGAGTTAGATGCATTCATTTTTTCTGAATTCCCAAATGCATTTTGAAAGGATTTCTTGGTTCACAAAGGAGATCTTTTTCTGTTTTGTGTTTGTTTTTTTTGTTATATATAATATATATATATATATCTATATATAATTAATGAACCTTGACTCTTACTAATTTATGTGTTTAAGTTATCATTTGGCTTATTAGGGAGTGAATGATTGAGTATGATATGCGTAAATGTGTATATTCGTGTGGCAGTGTGTGCGAAGGTCTATCAACACCTCCGCAAGCCTGTCTGTCAGGCCTGACGAGACATCTTTCCACTGATTTGTGGGGTTACAATAAACTTATATATATTGAAATTGTGATTAAGCCCGTTTAATTTCTGATTTTTGACGTCGGATTTTCTAATTTTATGGCACTCTATAATTTTCTAATGTTATTGAGCTTTTATTTTTATTATATAATTATAGTGAATTTGGCATATTTTCCTTGATAAAATTTTGTTTCGGATTTAAAATAAAAATCTTTCATGGTGAGTTTTCTTAATTCGTTCAGATATTTATGTTAATTCTGTAATGAAATATATATATAGATTTTCCTTCATATTGTTTATATATATAGTATATAATATATATATAGGTACATTATATGTTTATGACATTTGTTTTATGTTTATACATTATTTTACTTACAGATAAAATTTCCATTGAAATAGAAAGTATTGAATGTAAGAATATCCTCTGTAATGTTTGTAATGATTAGTTTTGTTTTAGTAAATAATAAGGATGTTCCTTTCTTAAAATGTCTTGAATGTAATGGTCTACTTATTTGGAAATTTTGGTCGTGTGGTCATTGAATTTGAAATGACCGGCATTCCTGGGTTGCTACTTTTGTGTATTTGAGGAAAAAAATCATGTGATCAGGTGTGATGTTCGTGAATGTAAAATTGACATTTCTAACCGTTGATTAGATTGTTGCGAAATTATGTTTAGTGAGCTTTTTAATTCTTTTTATTATTCGGGGAAATAAAGAGTAGGTCGATTCCTTTCGAGGTTTCTTTTTCGGCTAGAAGATTGTTGGCATCAGGTCGTATTCTTTGATTCCACAGATCACTTATTATAAACAGAGCATTTACCTGTCTTTTGTCTATAAAAAGAACGTAGGTCATCTCTAAATGTCTTAAAATAAGATAAAAGTTTCTGTTCCCCTTTTGTCTCATATTGTTAAAAAGCAGCTAACGGGCTGTTGATTTCTTTATATATATTTGCTATTTATATTTTAAATATATATATAATATATATGTTTTGTGTAGTCAATGTACTGTCCTTCTCTTTTAATGTATGAACTGAGTATGGAAGGTGTGTGATCATTGACAAGTAGAGGGTTTTTCAGATTCTTTGAAAAAAGTACCGGTATCTTTGATAAAATGTCTTTATCAAACGTTGAGGGACGAGGACAAAAAACTTTGCTGTCAGTCCTTTGAATTATAATCAGGAATGGGTTGAGTGAAAATTTATTCAACCATCCAAAAGATACCTTGTCACTATGGGTAATGTTTGTACCCCCACAGGCACATTTTTTCGAAAAGGTAAAATTGAATATTCATCATGTCTTATTAGGATGTATTTATCTATCTATATATCTATCTATCTATCTAGTCATTTTCTATCTATCTATCTAAATAATTCTAAATATCTAAAATATATATATATAGAGAGAGAGAGAGATGTAGAGAAAGACAAAAGACAAAAAGATAGATAGATTAATAGATAGATAGATAGATTTAGATAGATAGAATTGGTTTTCAGATTCTTCACTATACTGATAATCCAGGGCGATCCTAATATAAATATTTTATAACATTTTTTTAAAAAGCTCAATATATTTATTATCAGAGAGAAAAAAATTAATGCCCAATAAAAATCTCCTCAAATGGAGAATGATAAGCATATTTCGAGAGACGGAATTATAGAAAATTTGTCTTATCAACGCCGGTTTTGATAAGACTTTGACTTTTTTGCCGTATACAGAGCCGAACCGAAATAAGACCATTTACCTGAACAGGTAATTTTCACCGATTTTACATTTTTATTAACACGAGATACACAACACACACACACACACACACACACACACACACACACACACACACAAACACATCAAATATATATATATATTTATATATATATATATATATATATATATATATCTAGTAGACAATCCGTCAAATTCGACAA
>CAHIKZ030001793.1:127500-182500 GCA_903632075.3 Acanthosepion pharaonis | reverse complement strand
CTTTATGAAAGTCGTCAAAAACAAATGTTACGGTCATTTTATATACACAAAACCCTTTCATAAAAAAATAAAATAAAAAAATAAATAAATCTCCATAGACACGTAAACCAGACTAGGCGAAAATATCTTCCGTTTTAAATTTAGACACCCCAACCTTACCCTGACTTGACATCTATGAATGTAACTCTATATATATACAAATTATTAACACCTAACACCCCTCCCTATTTAAACAATTGCTCTAGCTGTTACCATGGAAATTTTGATTTCAATAATGAATATGCTATTAAAACACGTAAATTTCAGAAATAAGTTATTCAAAAAAAAATTTCGCTTGAAGATGGAACAGAGTTTACTTTAATTCAATTTAATTCAAATAATTATATTGAAGTTTTTCGCTCTTGTTTTTGAAACATGAGAACTCTTATGTAGCGTTTGGAATCATATTTTTAAATAAATAATTATATATATATATATATATATATATATATATATATAAAACATCCACACATATCTATCAATATATGTATATATATATATGTATAATATGTGTGTGTGAAATTTGAATAATCCGTTGTGATAAATCAAATTTTGCATTTAATAATATCATATAAAAATATTATATATTAAATTATATCGACAATGTTTTAATTAAACAGAGCAATATATTAATACAATATATATTAAGATTATATTAGATTAATGTTCAAACACCTAGCAAATTGAAATAAAAATTAAAGGATTTTTAAAAATTTCAATGGAAGTCATTTTATTTAAAAATTGTCAAATCCATTTCTTGAAAAACAGATAAAGGATAAAATAAAAATGTAAAATAAATATGAAATATGAATTATTGTGTTTTGATATGATAAATGGTTGACACAAAAGGAAGAGAAAGAAACAAAGAAAAAAAAAAGAGAACTGCCTCTTTATTTTATATTAGAACATTAAATAACTATTTTAGAAATAAAAAACTTCATAAATCTACGCATTTGGATAACAAACATATTAAATAATGAGAATAAACCGATTTTAAAAATAAGAATTCAAATGAAGATATATTAAATAAACAATATATTATATCAAATATTTGAAAAAATAAAAACGCTATATTATAAATAAAAATATATAAACTCAAGGTGAAATATTTTATTTAACATCTATATTTAAATAACATATTTTAAATTTTTTATTAAATAATTCCCATCTAAAGAAAGGAAAACATTGCGTTAAATTTATCATTTAATATATAAAAAAATGTTTTTATAAAGAATTTATAAACTGTTATAATAGATAAATACATTAATTAAATTAATTAATTAATAGTAATTTTAAATAATATGATTATAACATAATAAATATAAATAATAAATATTAATAAATATAATATAAAAAATAAAAAATATATAAATTCCTTAAATAATATACTAAGATAAATTTTCAGTAATAACAATTCATCAAACAAAATAATAAAATATATATCACTAAGATACACTTCAATGTTACATACCAATATTATATATTAATATATACGCCACATTAATATATTAAAATACCTATAATATTAATAAATTTCTAAATACTTCATAAATAATCTTACAAGTTGATTAAAATAAATTTATAAAATAGAGGCTATATAAACATGAAAATTATGTATGATTACATAACAACAAAACATCATAAAAGTTATATTCAAGTATATTATTATTACGTAATATTGTTGTACAATTAAAATAATGATGTAAGTATTAATTATCACATATATTAACCTCTCTATACTACTACCATATAATATTAAAAAAGGATAAATCAATTAATTATAGTATATCTATATGTCTATATATATAATGAATATATATATATATATATATATATTATATATATATATATATATATATTATGGAATGTGTTTGTTTGTATTATGTATACGTGGTTTTGTGAAACAGATAAATACTCTTATACTCAAATACACACATAGATATATACTTACACATCATCACATATATTCACAAATATATAAAGAAATTCTATCTGTATATATATATATATATATATATATATATATATATATATATATATATTTAAATGGATGAATTATAGACAATTATTTTTAAGATATTTTTATGTTTATACGTTCTTTTATAGATACAAATATTTAAGTAAATTCGCAGTTTATAGAAAATTATTAATAACATTTACCGGCCTGAATGTCAAGAACACTTTTCATAGAAAATATGCATGCCTTTATTATTTTTTGATCAATTTTTTTATTTATATATATATATATATATATATATATATATATATATATATATATATATATATATATATATATGTACCAAAATGATTTTAAAATGTTTAAATATTTGAATGCAATAAGTAAAGTAAAATGGAAAAAAGAGAAATTAAAATCAAAACGGAATCGAAGAAAACAGGAAATTAACATCACTAATTACAATATATCTATAGAGTTATAACTATACGCCAAAATTAAATAAAATCAATTAAAATAAAAAAGGATAAGTAAATAAAGAATCCTTATAGTAAGAAAATAGGAAAGAAATGACGGTAATGGTAATATTAACGATGTTATTGATGGTCAGCAAGTTATTAATGGTAATGTAGTTACAGAGAAATGACATTTTTGTAATCGGAAGTGATGAGAAATTTTGGAAGGATATATAAAGAACGTAGGAAAAGCAGAACATGCAGTGGAATTGTCAAAAGATAACAGTTCCTGCAAATTCATTCAGATCTGAGGAGAATCAGAATTCACATTGTAATTGTCAGCTGATGAAAATTCACCCAAATTCAGTCTAGATAAGTTTAAATCTACTTCGTTGACGGCATTTGGTAATTAACTCATATTTATATTAAATATTTTAGATATGTTTCGTTTATTTATTTTTATTTTAACTGCGGACACGTTTTTTAGCATCTTTTTGAAGGAAGAAAGAAAATGTGTATGTTGATGCATATTCAGTTTTCCGAGTAATTTCGACATTAGCACAATATTATCATCAATGTTTTAATTTTTATAATACAAAACTTGTTGTGTTGATAATTTTACGAAAACAAAACTGTTGTGTTCATGTGAAAATTAAATTTCTACTTGTGAAGTGAAGACCGCTAATTTTATTTTCACGAAGGTTTTTTTAACTTTTATGATGTAATCACACAACAAACGTAAAGGGATGTAACTCTCTATGGAAATGACTAAATACTATTTAAAACTATTAGTTAAAACAGCGATATTTCAAACTATCTGCTGTAAATATTTTAAAGTACCTGGGCAGTGTTTATAATTAATTTTCATATGAGTTTGTAGAAGACCGTAGCAGTCATGTTGTTGAGTAGACGTAGAAGAAACACATGTGGGTTCAGATTCTCCTGCTCGCCGGTCCAACGAAAAGGTTGGACTTGAATTAAGTCCAAAGAAGAAGGCAAAGAAAACAAACAAAACACAAGACCGATAATATATGTATACAATTATATATTAATAACAAGTTACAATACATGGAAACAGTACAAATGACGAAGTGTATGTGAATATTCTGTATGTGAGAAATGTGTGTTTTGCGTGTGTGTATATATGTTTAGCGTGTTTCCCATAGCTATCCCTTGTGAGCGCTTACATTTCAGTTTGTAAGCTGAAATCCTGAGGAAAAGGAGAGATTTACCTCCAGGTGTCGACGCACAGGCTTGAGGGAAAAAAAGAGAAATAGGCGAAGGATCAGCGGCTTTTTATAGCAGCGAAGAGAGACCCCTGGTGAAAGGGTTAACGAACTGAAGGAGGAGTTAACTCCGACAAGTTGGTTTCAATTTTTAATATGGTTAGCTTCAAGTATTTTAAGTTTATTTTTATTATGAAAAAGTGTAGGTGTATTTTCAAGAAAAATTCCACCAAATTGCGAATGTGAACAGGCCTGCTGCTGTAAATGTCGAGAAATGCTAGATGCAACACTCAAATAAATGTAGTAATGGTATGTCCAAGGTATATATTTTTTTTTTTCTGTAGGAGATACAATCCCCCAAGGGACATTTAAATTCATATAGAATTTTGGTTCTTGGCAACACGTAAGTTGGTGGTTAGTAATTTTACTACTATTATTATATTCGTAAGTAAATTTAAGGACATAATTATTTTGTAATTGTTTTTGAAGTTGATATTTTCATACATATTCTAATATAAGGATATCATCACCAAATCATATGTAGATAGAACAACTTCTTTCTTCTTTAATAAAGATATTAAGAAACTTGACCGTATTTATAAGAGTATCCTATTAAAAATAATTTAGATAAAGAATGTCCAAATTATTAATGAGACACATCTTAATTAAAAAAAATACTGCCATATATATATATATATATATATATATATATATATATATATATATATATATTCATATTGTCTGAAATTTTTAACGAGTGTATGTTCTCGCAGATCAAACAAAAAAAATGTGAGAGATAAATGTTCCAAGTATGGATAGATCATTCTAGGGTTGATGCGATCAAAACTAGAAGCATATTAAGATAAAAATGAATGCATATTAGATGAAGTCATTACTGCTACAGATGCCTTCTTTTTCGTGGTACCATCAGCTACTTCTTAGATTGGAAGCCTTTTACACATAAATTCCCGAATATGTACTACAAAATTTTCGGACCGGCATCTATCCATTTTCAAAAAAGATTGAAAGCCACATAGTAAAAAAATTCATCCATTTAACTCCAGTTTTTGGCATAGGAAATAAAAAGCCCTGTTTATTGAATCGTTGTTGGATATTTCTCAATTTAATCAGCACCATCAGCTGGCGTTGGCTATTTCTTGCGATTAAGTGGTCTCCTGGAGATGAAGTGGCTGTAAATAGAAGGCAAAAATAAAGTACGAAATGTGTATGCATACACGCACGCAGACATATACGCACACAGACAGGCAGAATTATACACATATATAAAAACTCATGTTTCCGTATATGGGTATGTGTACCCCCGTGTGCCTATATTAGCGAGAGCTAGATAGAGAGGAAGAGAGATAATGTGAGAAAGAGAGTGAGAGAGAGACAAAGCATGTTATATTGCAGGTTGAACTACACCAACACAGAATATTGCTAATGTGAATAGTTCTCTATTTTTCTCCTGTTCAATGACAAACAAACAAATATATATATATATATATATATATATATATATATATATATATAAATATATATATATATATATTGTGGTTGTTGTGTAATGGTACCTGGACTATATATTGTCCATAAGATTATACATTCTTATTATTATATATTTATCGTTTAAATTGCAGCTAAATTTTCTGGATATGCATCCACATATCAATAGTTTCACATTAAAAAAAAATATACGCACAAGTTTTTATATACTTATTCTTATTTTTGTCTATGTGCGTATGTGTGTCTGTGTTTGAGTGTAAGAGTCTGTGGTATTCATCTCCCTGTCTCCACTGTTTTCTTTATATCATAGTTTATTAAAAGTTTTACACTCTAACTTTACACAACTATTTTGAGACTTTGTTATTAATCGATATTTAAAAAAACACTTTATATATATATATATATATATATATATATATATTATATATATATATATATATATATATATATATATATAATATATATATATAGTGAGAGGAAGAGCCAGGAGTTTGTTTATAGATGTATATACATATTGATTTATATCTTAAAGATTTTTTATGTTTTTTTATATAAAGTTTTTTTAGACGATTGTCGTTTACCATTTGCTCCGTCGGCCTCTTACTCTTTCTCTTTCTGTATATATGCATGTATCTATTTATCTTGTTTTCATTTAAATTTGAGATATCTATCTTATTTATTAATATCGCAGTCTGTCGTTTCATCATATTATTTATCTTTGTCTGTCTTTCGCTTATATCATTTTTATCTATCTATCTATCTATCTATTTATCATCTATCTTTGACAGCTTTGTTCGATGATTTTATTTGTTTTTGGATGTTCAATCTCGTTTTGTTTCTTTGTTCCAGTTGCAGACTGTTTACAATGTGTCTTTCTTGTCCTCTTAAATGCACATAATTTACTCACCAATGTAAGCAGCTAGCGTTCGAACCCATTTACAAGTCAGTCTAATAAATGTCGTTTTTAAAGAAAGGCAGACATCTTTTATTGGAAAGATAATATAGCACCAGCTTTGTACAAATGCAATGCTAACTCTAAGTTATGAATCAGCTTTGTTTGAACAGCTATCATCCTCCACACTGTCGCCATGTTCGCCAATCTTTGTTGCTTTATCCCATTTTGACTCAGTTTTGTACAAATAATAGTGCGAGATAAGCAAATATATTTTGAAATATTATACACACAGACTATTTTTACACACACATCTTCTCTCTCTCTCTCTCTCTGTATATATATATATATATATATATATACACGCATATATATATATATATATATATATATATATATATATATATATATGTATGTATTTATATATTTATGTATATTGTAAATATATTTATATGTATTTTTATATATATATATACACATATGTATATATTATTCATTTATGATATTAAACGTTAAATATCGTTATATTATCTGTATGTATATATATACATATTTCATATGTATTTTCAATATGTATATACATATATACATATAAATATATATATATATATATAAATATATACACCTGATCTTGAATTTAACTATATATATATATATAGATGGGTGATTTTTGCATATACCATATATATATATATATATACATATGTATATTAATATTTAAAATTTTGACATGTTAAATATCACTACATGTATATTATATATATATATATATATATATATATATTGCCATATATATATATAATATATATATAATATATATATATATATATATATATATATATATATATATATATATATATATATATATATATATATATATATATATATATATATATATATTTTAGGTTCTTTTTTCAAAATAAACAAAGCTTTAAAATTGTAAAGTTCCTTCTCAAGGACACATGGCACAGTGGATAAAGGTGTTGGTTAGATCCAGTGACAGACCCAAAGAAGGTGAGTTCAATACCTGGTTAAGGCAGTGGAGAACTTTCAGAGGGAAAATTAGCAGGAGATAACTGATAACTGACATCCATCAAACATGGCACGTGGAACTAGAACAGTCTACCCCAGTGATCGAAATAAAGGGTTCAGTTCGAAATTCCAACCACCTGAAGAAGGCCAGAGCGTACAATGGCCGCAACGTTGTGACAAATATGGCGACAAAGATGAGGACAATAGTCCGACTAATGTAAATACTGTACATAATACCTCATCTCAGATATATAGACAGACTCAGATATTTTCTTAAATTTTCCTAAATCAAGATGACGAAAAAGCAATGTAAGGAAATATAAATTATTACCAGAAGTGAGTCTAATTATGTAGTTGTAGTTATAGCACACTGGATTTATCACTATGACAATTAGATAAGTTGTAGTAGACATCTTTATATTTCGATGTCTTATTTAAATTATACCACCTTTATATAATTTATCATATGGAGATTTGGACTTAATTACTAATACATGAACGATTAATACTGAAAGGACAGATCCCCAGAAACGAAACTTATATTTCCATACAAATTTTTGTTAACAGGTATTATGTAATGTTATATAAAGCTAGTTGTCAATGCGTACGGTAAGTATACTGCGAATGCTTTTCTAATTGTATTTAGATGCAGACTTTCGAATGTTTCTGTGCATAAATATGTAGGCACAGATGGATACACATATGTAATCTAAATGAGAATCTCAAAGTATTTATACACGGCGCGGCAAAAATACATCCAACATATACCTTCGAAACTACCTGCTATATAATTGTAATCCCATAGCGGCAATATGTCTTCGTCTACCTAATACCATTATATTGCAGGTTCTTCAGGGAGCTATATGTCGGAGGAACTTCTGCTGCATCCTGTATAAGATAAATGGTGTTTCCAAATATATTTGCATTATTGAAGATTTTTCGTATGATTATAATGTTAAAATACCTTATTTGATATGCAACCGCATCACTTTAGCGTACAATAACTTGTTATATATCTGATCAAAGGCAATATGGCAAAGCATAATGCAGAAATGCATTATCTCGATAAAATAAGATAGACACATGCCCAATAATACAGAAAAATAAACTGCAAATTATGTTTGTTCCTCCATGTGTCTAAAACTCTTCAAACTCGGGCCACACTTGCTCTACACGGATATATTCTACATTTTTGAATCAGAAGGATCTCGGGTATTAGAACTTTCCTTCATCTGGTCTTTCAAATTCAGCATTTGTTTCCTGAGAGGAGGGTAAATTAAAAAAAAAAAATTAAAAATAAGTCATAAGAAATTAGTAATTTTTGATTTTAATTTATAATGAGTATAAATTAACAAGAAAACATCTTTTAAATTCAATATATCCAAAACTTTGTGAATTGAGGAAATCAATTTTATTTCTTCAAAAGGCCAAAGAATCAGAGTTAACGTGAGAGGTTGACATGACTTTAGATTTTGAAGTTCTGCGGAGATTATTATTTGAAGAACGCAAATCAAATGAAGTCCTAAGATGTTTGTGATTTGAAGAACTCAATTTTCGGCTTAAATTGGAATTTTGTCCCAAATACACGTTTCGATTCAAATTGGTGTTTTGGCAGGAATCCGACATATTGGAGTTAAAGTGAATTAAAGTGCAGTTTTGAATGCCTATGGAGCTAAATGAACAATTCAATCTTATTTCTTCAAAATTTCTAATGTGGACCATAGGTACAATTACATATATATATATATATATATATATATATATATATATATATATATATATTGTGTGTGTGTTTGCGTGTATGTATGTATTTCTAATGTGGACCATGAGGCCCAATTATGTAGGAGCTAGCTTAAAAGGACGCATTGAATGCAGCTTTAAGCGAATACTAAATAAAACGGGAAGCAAAGAATCACAAAGTTTTGATTGCTATTCAGATTAATGTAAATCCAATTCAATTTCAAGTTAAAAGGTTAAAATGACTTCATACTTACGTAACGTCAAATACTTTCAATTATTGAATATAGCTAAAGCAATGAAGCAGTTGGTAGTGTATGTCACCACTGCTTAAGATTAGGGACTTTGCTACTGTTATGAATGTAGGGGTTTTGTTGTAGTAGTAAAGGAAAGTGTACCAATATACTATACCTTTAACTATCCAAATCTAATCTGTAGTAGAAGTATCTTTTGGAATATTTCTGAAAATGAATTGTGAGGAAAACATGCAAAAGGTAACTGTGTTGTGACGTTCTTCCTGTTAAGAAATTTCATTCTGGTAATCCATTAACAGATGTCTATTGTTTGGTCTTCGTTAAATTCTGATATGTGATATAGTAAATATTATTTTTATATTAGGAATACTTAATAGTATTATTTCTTTTAATTTACTTGAATGTAACAATCCTTCTTTTTTGGATTTAACTACAAAACAGTAAATGAGATTCAGAGACTGCCTTTTCTCGATTTTATTGAAGTCAAACATTTTGGGACTGGTGTATTGTGAATCAAAATTTGTAGTCTCTTCACGGCTGTGAAAGTGAACACCATTTCTAGTCTCACACAGTTTTGGGTGGTAAAAAAAGTGAAACTCTTTCGATTTTTATCACTACAGCATCATGTTTCAAATATTACTCCAACGCCATCACAGTATTTGAATGTCGAAAAATATTTTAATTTATATTGTTCAGAATTTACCTTTTTAATAAAACAAACCTACCAATTACGCTCAAAATATACTACTACTACTACTACAATATTTAGCTGCACCCCCCCACGTGGGGTCGCATGTGGCACAAGTCCGAGTTTTACGTGGTCACCCGAGCCCGTAGGCCCGGCCAAAAATATAGCCTTCGACTCGCCTGTTGCGAGTTTCGAAAATCATAACCTCCCCGAACGAAACCTTGCCCTTCGGCAAAGTTCAAGTCCGGGTTCCTTTTGAACAGTTTGACAGACGGCGTGGACTGTAAATTAATACAGCTACTACTACTACTACTACTACTAATAATAATAATAATAATAATCAACCTACTGCAGTGACAAAGAAACTAAAAAAGAAAGCAAATGCAATGTGCCAAATGCAAAAACGATGGCAGCATCAGTAACTTCGTCGCTAATAATATATACGTACCAAACAAGATGATGTAGACAAACCTCGTACCAATTAGGGGTCAGGTTTTTCTTGCTGCACAGGACCAATATTTGCAAAAACTACCAAGCACACATAAACAAAAAAATTGTGTTGACCCCCCAAATGCAAATTCTGCGATAAATATCCAGAACAAATGACCATTTAGCATCAGGTTGTCCAATTTTTGCACCCATTGAATATAAAACTCTGTAGGATATTGTGGGCTAATATCTTCAGTGAAAAATATATCATTTTTACGGGAAGAAAACTGCAAGAAACCTTTATAAACATCATCTAAACCCAATTATAGTGATAGGACCTGTAACATTTTTATGGAACATTAGAATATAATGTTTTCAAAGTTCGAAATATTTTTAGAAATTGTTACAGCTATCGAAATTTTGCTGGGCTGTTCATGTTCTACGCATGAGCGGTGAACCGGAGAATCATCATTGTGCAGTCAACTGCCTGACACTTCTTGGCAAGTGGAGAAAACTTCTACTGCGATAAAAAGATAAACTTAAATACTACATCGTATCCTCTCCCTTGAGAATGAGTGTTCCCGTATATAAAGTTGGGTATTATTTGCCTAAATGATACCACGGCATTTCAGAGGTCACGCATTAAACATCTACGTAATACAAGACACAACAATGCACATCACTCTATCATCCATGATGCATTTGCGAAAGGTGATGTTCCGTTTTGTGCCTGAGTTCCAATCTAGTTTTAAAAGTCATCGAAGGTACAAACACAAATAGGTAATCTAGTGCGAGAAATATTAAATCCTCATACATCAAAAGTGAATCAATCAGATAGATAGATAGATAGATAGATAGATAGATAGATAGATAGATAGATAGATAGATAGATAGATGTAAACTCTTTCAGTCATTAATATCCAAAATTTTATAATGATTATCAGAATCATTCATTGTACAATCACAACTGCTTTGGGCTTGCCATGTGGCAAGGATGAATGATGATCATATACCAAAAGTTCTTTTATATAGTCAACTCTATAGTGATCATATGAATGTTGGTAGACTTTGGCTTACGCATAAAGATTAACTGAAGGGCAACTCTGTTTGTGTCAACATTCCGTTCAAGAACATTGAAGAGGTAGCTATGAATTTATCAGAGTATCGCCCCAGCTGTCATACAGGAATAAAGCACCATCAAGCAGTAAGCATCCTTCGATTTTGTGAAACAACAAATCGAATTAAAACAGCTAAAAATGTCCCGGCTGCACTTACATGCAATACTTTCTACTGTACTTTTTGTGATGTTTTGTGCAATTCTCGAGCCGACCTCAAAATCATGCCGGTCATAGACATACAGACAAGTAGTAGGTTGTCGTCAGAACCTCATACCTCGAACTCGACAGGAGAGTCCATCATAATGATTATCAGAAACATTTTTTGCTATTCTATAATGTATAAATAAATACCTTGTCACATATCGACCATATCAGATTTAAAGATTAAACGTTTTTAATCAGTTTTTAAAGTATCTATTTATAACGTTTCCGAATCATTAGTTTAGAAAAATACTTAAAATAAATCGTCGATTTCACCTGAAATATTCATTAGTTTTCAAATGACAGTTTTTAAGCAAGAGAACTTTTTCCATTTTCAATTCTTTTTTTTTTACATTTTAAAAAGACATACTTTCAACGATCTTTGCCCAAATGATGCACCACGAGGTTGTAGACCTGCGGAATTTATTAACTCTTCCAACTTCTACACAATGATGTTATGCTTGAAGTATGAGCTGAAATCAGTTAATTTTTAATTGAGTTTACCCCATGCAAGGCGTTAAAGCCACTAAGAGGTTACTTGGTGTGGAAGAATTACAAAAATAAACTTTACTAATGAGCAATAACAAAAGGAGTAATCAGGAGGAAAGTAGATAGCGATTGACATTGCATTAGAAATTTTTGCAGATTAAATATAGCTGAGAAGCATGTAACCGGAAGGCTGTTCCAAAAGCAAGAAGTGCAAAAAAAGCCTATTTACAGTTGCATCTAGCCAACACAATTGTAAAGTGATGAGACCTCAAAGTCAGTATCGAACTGCGCTTAAATTCAAAAAGTTTGGGTATCATAACGAAGTACTCATCCGAAAAATTACCATGAACATATTTATAGAAAAGGCGCAGGTATGCAACCTTACTGTTGTGGAAAAGTAACTGAAGCCGAATCGCCAGATCATTACCAATATTATTCCAGATTCAAAATAGCAAAAGTAACGAACCATATGTGGCAGCCATATTCTAAGAATGAACGGTCGGAAGCCATAGTTATGTAGGATAGATTCTGGATTGGAAATTTAAACAGTGGACCAATTTTATTAGCATCTGATCTAACAATGGATTAAATATAGTATTTCCACTTCATGTCAGCCGAGAACGTTAGCCCGAATATACGCTACGAGTTACTTTCCTGAAAGTTAGCATCAGCCATACTGATGGAAGGCAATGTAGGGTGTCTTAGATAATTAATAGAAAGTAGTTTAGTTTTAAAAGCCGTAAAACGTTTTTTAAAAAGCATCTTTTGCACCATTTAACAACATTTTTTGGTTTAACATCTACAAGACATTAAAAAATGTCCCATGCGTTGACAGATATAACGCAAGGAGATAGAACGGATATACCAATTCTTTGCATTTTCATGAACGCAAAAGCCACAGATATATATTTCTTTACAAAAATCTGAAGATAAGAAATTACGTAAGTGGCGAAAAAAGAGGATAAAAATTCTTTCAAAATTTAGCGCCATCCAAGTAAATGATTATTATGTTTTTGCTAGGGAAGAATTTTTCCCCCTCTTACGCTGAAACAGGTATTTTCAAAAGTTATAGCAAATAAAGACTGCACTGAATTAGAACATCTGCAGTTTTATCAACAGATCTCCAGATTGTATGCGCCATGTTCTCTATTTACAAGAGGATTAAACTTCAATAGAGGATTGCTGCCATATCTGGGCTCGGGTGGACGAATCCTTACTTAAAGATTTCGATAGAATTCAAAAGCTTTTACAAGCCCCCGTGGGTGTAGGATTATGTTCTAATTTCTTAGCCCTCGCCACAGAGAAAACGTTGCTAGGCTCTCGCGACTCTCGGCATATTTTCCTGTCAGATGTTAAGATGAGCTGCAATACACAGCTCTATCATTCCAGACCTTAATATTTCGTACCCAATAGGCCACATATGCAGACTTTACTTTTTAATAATTTCGCCCGAAACAAGACAATGAAGCTACTAGAATGCAAAATTTTACTATTAGAAAATGTCTTCCACATATAGTAATAATATGAGTATCTTACTCTGACGTTGTACGCACTTACAACAACTTCATTCAATATCACTCTATATTGAGGGTACCATGGGCGTAGTATTGGGTATATGATAGTAGGGAAAAGTGAAACTTAGTGTACCACCATTATAAAGCAAGGTACAGCATTATCAATCTATCATAGTTGAAAATAACCATTCCCTACACTTTCTTTTTATTGCTACAGTTAGTTGATATAACCCATCACATTCATCGTGATGCTATGATCCAGTATGCCTCCATCAGTAGCCTCGTTGTGAGTCAGTATCTACTGACACATTGGCATTCTAGAATTTTTTTCTATTTTGGTGTGATCATCTGTGTGAAACACCACGCTCATATTTTCCTATATCCAATGTTTCTAATAATTCTCTTTTTCGTTATTCGGTTCTTCGTATAGATAGGTTGGGCGGGAATCTCTCTCATTTAATGGGTTGACAAACGCGTAGAATATTGCTTATCAGTTATATCGCTTTTAACACCACTGAAGCGCATTTTTCACTGCCCAAATGTGCACTGTTTCATTCGGGAAAACGTTCAGATAAGCGTATTTTGAACCTCAATTGACGTATTCTTTGAAAAAATAATTCAATTATGTTATATTATGTCGAAAGAGTTTCCTGACAGACCCCCTTTTGACACACTGGCGTTCAGATGATAGCTCCAACAAATACAAATATTACGAGTTATTGATAAGAATGTTCTACCTTTATATCTACGCTACGAAAATATGCCCTTGTGAACCAGCATTATATAAAAAAAGGAAGCCACTCTCTCACACTGTGTGTTCACATACGCGCACGTGTGTGTGCGTGAGTATGCTCTATGTGTTTGTGTGTGTGTGTGTGTGTGTGTGTGTGTGTGTGTGTGTGTGTGTGTGTGTGTGTGTGTGTGAGAGAGAGAGAGAGAGCTTACGTGTGTTTACCTGCAAACAAAAACAGAATAAAGCATGACCTTCGGCGAGTTTATGAAAAATTGTTATTTGTGGTAAAATAACTTATCGGATCATTGGAGTCATAAAATGAATAATTAAACTGACAGATCTTAAAAGTAACAATATATATATATATATATATATATATATGTGTGTGTGTGTGTGTGTGTGTGTCTGTGTCTTTGTGTGTGTGTCGTGTGTGTGTTAAAAGGAGACCGCTGGTTTGAATTTCAGCAGGTGGGCACATGTTCTTAATAAGATTTCTCGAATGTAGACGAAATTAAATCTGTTTCGTGAAGTCAAGTTGGCGGTCGATCAAAAAAACGATCTCATATCTGTTATTAAAAAGATTCCTTGTTAACTTTAACGTCTCCAAAACTAAACTGCTCCACATCAATCCTTTGAGAGATCCATCTCTGCCTTCCATCGGCATGGTTGATACTAACCCCCAAGAAAGTTAATCGTTGCACTTTCTAGGACGAAAGTTCTCGGTCGGCATGAAGTGGAAAACACTATTGAATCAATTGTTCGGTCATCTTCGAAGAAAGATAATTTACTCTGTCATTAAGGCAATTTTTCTCCCTAAACAAATATTCTGCATTTATATATATATATATATATATATATATATATATATATATATATAAACTCTACAGCCATGACCCAGAATATACTTACTACATGTGCTCCATTGCGCCTGCTATTTTTCTAGTACTCCTTGATAATATCCAACGTTGAATCCACAATATTGCCTTTTCTATAAATGTGTTTATGGTAATTTTTCGGGTGTGCTCTTCATTAGGGCTAGTTTTTAAATCGTATTTTTATTCCCTCTCCCGACAAACAATGAATTATATATATGGGGTTTCGTTAAGAAAATTATGGAGACATTGAGGTATTAAAGTGAATGTAGTAAGGTAAGTAAAAATGTTTTCATGTAATGAATATTATTGTATGTTTGGGTCAGTGTTTGTGGCTAGATAAGTTTAAACTTAAGACAAAAGAAGAGCGTCCCCCCCATTCTCCATTTTTGGTATTGTGCCAGATTTTCTGTACAAATATTGCTCTTCGCCATTGTAAAAAGATTTTTTTTTCACAAAGCGCAGTAATAGGCTGGCGTTAAAATCGCATCAATGTACTTTTGCGTTAGTTAGTTAGATATAAACGAACATTTAGATATAACCATACATTTTATGCTAACTGTTTCTTTTCTCGCATATATCGAATGTAGGAGTCCATTCCGGTTCTATTCTTTCCAGCCAATTTAAAACCTAAAGAGCTTAATTGCAATGTCAATCGCTGTCTACTGTCCGACTGATTATGCTTTTTTCTCCGTTCATAGTAATTTTTGCTCATGATTCCATACCAAGTGAACTCTTGTGTCTTAGAGCCTTTATTGCCTTACTTAGTGTGGAATTTATTACAAAATACAGTTTTAAATAAAACTATAATTTCTGGCTCTTTGAAAAATATTTTATTACAAAATTCTTCTTAATTTAGATCCATAGAGGGTCCCAATGAATATATATATACAAAACATGGGCTCACCTGAATTTTCAAATGCTCAATAAATGTTTTCTTTGTATCAGAGTCTTAGATAACTTTACACCTCCTAAATATAATGCTGCATAGAACTAATAACGGCCTTCAGTTAGAGGTTTACGGAAAATCTACTAACAATAGTGACCGTATTAATTTTAATTATCAGCACTCGAACATGAAAAAAATATGAATACTAATTAGATGCAATTTAACAGTACGAAAAATATGCAGCCCTCAATAGTTACCGGAAGAGAATATATATATATAGAAAAATACTTTTACAAAACATCCAATATTCTCGTTATTTCATCCACAATACTAAGAGAAAGGCGTACAAAACACAAATAAAAGATATTAACAGTATTATCTACTCTATCAATGGCAATAAACTAGATATAAAAATATATAATAATATGTACTCCTTAACATCTAATGTCCAAAATAATTTATAATCTTAAAAATATGAAAATAATTACAACCATAACTATTTTGGATATGATCAAACCCCCAAATATCTTCAACAAGAATTTTCTGTCTAATTTCATATATATATATATATATATATATATATATATATATATATATATATATATATAAATAAACTGTCATAAATGCCCTGAGAAATTTCTGCTAAAAAAACGTATCTACGAACACAAAAATTATCTTATACCCAATAGTTTATCAAAGTCATTATGTATTAATAGTAATACATTCAACCACAAATTTGATCTGACAAAAACCACGTTTATTACTAGAGAAAGTAACTTACTTAGACAGCAAATTCTCGAGAGGACTGCTATCGAATCTCTAAAAATATAAATTTGCGTCCGAGATATTTTCAAATATCTCCATTCCTAGAAGAATTAATCCTTTTACAAGCCGACATATATGATTATAATAATTTTAAAACTGAAAAAAAATCGCTAAATCACATAGCCAGCTCTTATTTAATATATATAATGCATAAATTAATCCGAAACTAAAATAAATTAAATATCAATTAGATTAAACAATGTGGATTCAACAGCATTTTTTTCTTTCATGTTCTTTTTACATTTTGTCACTTAGCATCCTCCATAAGTTACCGAGACTTTTCAGTTAACCTTATGAAACTTGATCAGTGCCTCTTAAATTTAATTTCTTTTCAAAAATTCATTGAAGCATATTCAACAACACACACACACACACACACACACACACACATATATATATATATATATATATATATATATATATATATATATATATATATATATATATATGAGATTTACTAGCACGTTGTCTTAGCATATCTCAGTTATTTTCGTAATCATGTATTTTCTTTCATTCAAATTTTACATATATCATTTAGAAAATTACTTGTAACAGTTGACGACTTTTCAAATGAGATATCAAAAGCTCACTCTTTGTTCATTACTTTGAATTGTTGCTGTTTTGCCTTTTGAATTTGGGTTGTTGTGTATCCATTTTCTTTAAAACAATTTGAACTCTAAAACATGATTCCTTTTCAATTTTGAATGCATAATAAGATTGTTTGCCATGATAAATGTTCGTGATCGGATGATTAGAACCATCCTTTTGAACTCATAAATATATATATATATATTTATATATATATATATATATATATATATATATATTATAAGTATCGGCAAAAGTTTTTAAATTAGAACCTTTCCAATAAGTGCGTTTTTTTATATTTGACATTTATTATTTGTAAAAATAAATTGCTCTACTCTGATTACTTTGTTTCAGAAATCAAATATCCACCATCGTATTTTAACAGTTGTCTATTCCAAACGGCAGTTGCATTTGTAGAGATGAATGCGTCCTGCGAATATCTTTAGATGATTCTTCTGGTATTTTCCAGATGAATCAAATCCTGATTATGTGCAACAAAAAATAATAACCTTGCATAATCTTGCAGTAATCAATATTTGCAATGATTGAGAAACTTTTGCAATTATAAACTTTTTTGGTTCCTCTGACAATGTTACTGGCTTTGTTGTTTTTCAGGGAACTCGTATGTTTAATAATCCCACTTTTGGATCCATAATTTAACCTACGGAGTACATTGTTCGCTCTCTATAACAAAGATTGTAAACGCTTCTTTTTTGATAGAGTAAATTTGAAAAAAATATTAACTATGGCGGATCGCCACCCCAAAAATCGAACGGGATAAACCTTGACAAAATGTTACAATTAGAAATGATTCAATTACATTAAATAAATGATTCATTTGAATTTATCCGAAAGTAGAGACAAACAAATAAGACAGGAGCCACAGGGACCAAAAAAATGAAGAAGGAAAAATTGAAGTGAGGATATTTGCCTGTTTGTAAATTATTCCTCATTTTGAAAATTGGTATAACGTATTTTTTATACTTGAAATATGAAAACAAAAATTACCAATGTATAATTTATATATATACCCTGTCTCATCTCTAATGGAAAATGTGGTAAATGAACTTAGTTTAGTAAATTCATGAGTGATTACTTCACTTAACCCTTTCACTTATTTATCTATATAAATAAAATAACTATCAGCATTTAGTCAAAATTAATTATCCAGCCGTTTAATTAATAGGTCACTCTAATCGAACGTTTCTTAAACTTAATCGTACTTGCTAAAGATTTTCACGAGAGGTACTCAGATAACGTTGTTTATTAAACAATCATCGCTCTTCATCTTGATTTTGAAATAGGATTTGTCACCGTTGTTTTTGTCGTTGTGTTCCTAATATTTTGCTTCCCAGCGATATTTTCATGTCAGCTGATTAAAACATACAATTTCGAATGGAGAAACAAGTAATGAAAACAGGATTCAAGAGATTCTGTCTATGTAATCGTTTATTCAATTAAAATACTACTACTCATCGATATTGAGTCAATACACGAGGGTGTCATGTGGCACAAATTTTAAGCAGGGGCATTCCCGAGCCATTAGGTTTAAGCCAAAAACTAGCAATTTGAACCCGTATAAACGCGTTCAGGGCCGGTTTTACCTACTACTCGAAAATTAATGAAATTCAGCGTAGCCTTATTCGGGTTCAATATACTTTATTTATTGTACTATACAAAATGTGGCACAAGGCCGAAAAGGTGGGCTGGGGGAAGGACGGTCATCACTGTCTTAGAATAAAACTTAGCTAGCCACAACCACTGACCCAAACATACTAAACAATATTCCTATCACCAAAACAACACATTCATCCATACCTTTCTTACTACATCCACCAAAATACCTCTTTGTCTCAATGAAAATCCTAAATACACCCCTTATATACAAATATTGTCTGTGGGGGGGGGGGGCATAAAACAACAATTTTTAAAAAAACCCCAATGAGTATATACAATATGAATAAAATATTTACAAGAAACTAAACAAAATCAGTGTTAGTAATAAAAAACCCCACAAACTTTAAATGTGGCAGAAACATCAGTTAACTGGACGAAATCAATGCGGGACTATAAAAATATAAACACATTCATTCCGTCCCAAATCACTCACACAAACACACACTCATTCATACACAACAACAAATACGAAAAACACACATTTGAAAACGAAAGGCGCCCCTGCATCCACCAGAGAACTGACATCACTGACCACCTAAACGAGGGAGGGGATGGGGAGTTAAACTAAAGGAAGAAAAAATGGGGACAGAAATAAAAGGGGACCAATGAGCAAACATACCCTAGCTAAGTTTATCAGAAAAAAAGAAAAACTAAAATCAAAAAACAAAACCTAAACTAACCTAATTTTGGGGATGGGTTGCCCATGTTCAACCCAGGAAAACAATATCCTGATGCCTAACCGGCATCAAAATACCACTCCAAGTCAGCCCCTTTTTACATGGCACAAACGCGCAAGATTCACCCACCTTTTGCTGAATTCTGATGAGGTGAGCCGCCGCCTTTCCGTCCTAATCTTGACTTTAAGCTGATGCTTAAAGAACGTTGGGAAGAAGTGAACTTCTCGTCCTTCTAGAAACCCTTCTGACGCGTCGTCCAAATCACGTCTCTCATAACCCCTAGCAAGCAAAAGAACACATAGTGTTCAGCCTTCGTCATCGGCGGCACCACATTGTTACAAACAGAAACGGCTTCCAGGACAAAAAACTTTCCCTGCAACATGCGAACCATGAGGCCTTCAACAAACTTGCACAACGGCACTACCGCCTTGCACCGAAAGAAGGCGTGACCAATGGTCTCGACTTCCCCAGTACAGCGACGACAGTTTGATATTTCCAAGCCTGCTGAACAGAGTCTCTTGCCGACCCAGAGGGCTTCACGAATCACCAGCCAGGTGAGTGATGCCTCATCGTTATTGAGGCATTTCAACCCAGGCGCCCAAGGCCATATCGAGCGAGCCTCCTGCTTCGTAAGACCGAGCTCGCCAATCAGATCATCTTGTGCGGCCCCCCTAACTAAAACTTGATATAATGCCCTACGAGACAACGCCTGGGCGTTGGAGGCCAACCGACGCCCGCAAGAGGAGCTTCAGAGCAATACGACATTCACGATAGAAGGAACACTCGGCACGTGGTGTACGGCCGGCCTCCTCTTCGCACGAGTGCACACTTCTCAGGGACGGGAAATGTTTACGGACGTCTTCTTTCCAAAAGGCGCCCTCCTCATCCGACCCGCGACACATTCGGTCTAGAAAGGTAATGCGAAGCATATGTTGACGAATCTCAATGCTAGGCATACCCAGACCGCCCTCAGAGGGATGAAGGCAACAGATCTCGCGACATACCATATGGGCCTTTGCCTCTCCACAAGAAAGAGAACAAGACCTTGACTAATGACATTAGTCGGGCAGACGGAAGTGGAAGCACAGAGAGTCGGTAAAGGAGAATTGGGTATATGTGAAACACATACTTCCGCCCTTCCCTTCAGGGAAAGATTCCGAGACCACAGATTAACCGCGACCTCGGCCTTCCCTTGCACCTCCGACCAATTCATTTCCAACTGGAGATCAGGACCGAACAAGACGCCGAGTATCTTGATCGGCCCATCCGTCCAGAGGAAAGGTCCGGGAAGAGAAACTCCCTTCCACGCACCCAACCGCAAGCCCACAGACTTATCGCGGTTGATCTTTAGCCCCGTCACCATCTCATACCCACTGATCTCCTTGTTGACTTCGTTAATCTCGGCTCTGCTCGACACAAGAACCGAAACGTCGTCAGCATAGGCATGAATACCTGGCCGAGGTGGAAGCACCAGGCAGCGAAATTCCGCGCAGGACCGGATTCAACTTTAACTTGCGAAGGAATGTTCCAACGCAAGAACGTAAAGCATATGTGAGAGCGGACAACCTTGACGAATGGACAGAGACAATACGAAAGGCCTTGATCTTACCCCATTCACTTCCACCAGCGCACCGGGGTCGCATACAAAGTCGGATCCAGGAGCGAAAGTTGGCCCGAAACCGGCCGCCGAAAGGACATCCTCCAGAAATCGATGGTCAACCCTATCGAAGGCCTTGGACTGATCTAAATTGATCAGCGCGGCTTCACTGTCGACTTGTTCTAAGATCAAGCGTACCATGTGAAGGTTATCCTGAATAGTCCTGCCCTTCACAGCACAAGTCTGTTCGGGGCCAATCAGACGAGACAGGACAAGCTGCAGACGGTTGGCTAAGATCTTCGCCAAAATCTTTAAGTCCGTATTTAACATCGTTAAAGGGCGAAAGTTCCCTAACCCATCCCCACCGTTCTTGTCCTTACGCAGCAACTTGATCACACCCCTGGTGAAGCGTTGAGGTAAAGACCCCCTGCTTCATCCAGTGGTTGAAAATCAGTGCCAGCAAAGGAACAAAAACGGGCGACAGCCTCAAGTACACTTCGTAGGGAAGACCATCTAGTCCCGGAGACTTATCCAGGCCAACCTGTTTCAGCGCTTCCCAGATTTCCGACTCTGTAATGGGACCCTCGCACCTAGCCGCTTCAGCTGCCTCTAGGCAGGAAAGTCAGCCAAATAGGCGTCGAACTGAGCAGAGCCAGACCGGGCTCCCTGGTGAAAAGATCCTGAAAGTAAAACGAAATGCCTCCAATATGCCCGCGTTTGTAGTCACGGTCCGCTTATCCGGTAATGTTGACGCTCGCGATATGTCGCTTAGACGCGTTCCTATTCTCCTCTGCAAAGCAGTTCATTGGCCATATTCGTCGCCTCAGAGGACATTCTTTTAATTTAAATTCTACCAGAGCTTGATCCTTCTTGATAAAACAAGGAGGCCAACTCTAGCCTTTTACGATTACATCCTATTTTCAAGGTTCAATATTACTACTCATCTGAAAACAACAACGGAAGTATACAGCATTTATATGATGTCTTGGATTATCTAAGAGGAGAAAATCCAAAAAGACCTTATGCAACAAAACATATCGAGCAAAATGCGATTTATGTAATACCAGTAGTAATTAATGAATCATAGATAACATTGAGCAACTAAAAATTCTAAATTAAACGGATTAAATAAACAGTCAATTGGCTTCTATTTTAGTTGTCAATTCTATATCTTCGTTTTATTGAATGACAATACATTGTTTCAAGTCTTTTGTTACATAGAATCTCATTATTAAAAGTTTTTAACAACTGCCGTTTCTTTTTACGCCACGAGTAGACTACTTTCATAATAAACACTGTTAATCAGTTTCCTGAGTCTGTATTTGGTAGGTACTAAGCTTATATGATTTAAAATAAGCATTAAACCTTTGGTGATTCGCGAATGGGATTCGTGAATCGAGCATGCTGATCTTCGATTTACTTCTATTATTATTATTATGATTATTATTATTATTATTATTACTGTCGAAACGTTACTCGATTTTGACTATTTCTTGCACATTAACATATAATTTACGACAACTATTGCAGTGTCAATCTATTCACTTTAATTTTATGCTAATTTCTGTTACTGTGTCAACATGCATTTTTTTTTATTAAAATGATTTATTAAATAAATTACTAGGTATAAATCGGAAGATTATTCTACAAAAGTTAAAAATTAAGAACGCATTATTATTTTATAAAATAATAAATAGGAATAAAAAAATAAAACCAGTGAAAAAATATACACGTGAGAAAACATTTTGAGATCTTCAGTGAGGCACAGACTGAGGAAAAGCTAAACTTTTGTAAAAATACAATACTAAATTATTTTTACAAAAGTTTAACTTTGATTATATATATATATATATATATATATATATATATATATATATCTGTGTGTGTGTGTTTGTATGTGTGTAGAAAAGAACATATATATATATATATGTGTGTGTGTGTATATATATATATATATATATATACACACACACATATATATATATATTATAATAATATTTTTTGTTTAAAAATATGATTCCTTCGTTACATAAGAGTTCTCATGTTTCAAAATCGAGAGCCGAAACCATCCAAATAATTATTAAAATTTAGTTGAATTGTGGTGTTTAGTTCCGTTTCATCTTCAAGCGAAATTTTAGGAATAAGCTATCTCTCGGTTTACGTGTGTTTTTAGGCATGGTCCTTTACGGAATTCGTTATTGTGGGAGTGGCTAGACGATTTTCCTTCGTTAAGTGGTCAGAGAGTTAATTCTTATCAATAGATTCATCATCTTCTGAGAGGTTTTGCTAAGGTTGGGTAGGGTAGCTATTTCAAGGCTAATGTTTGCGGTCACCCTTTAGTTGGTTCCCAGTGAGGGATATTCTTATGGCGCGCCTACAAGTTGTTATGTGTCTGGAGAAATGGAGAAATGACTTTTATTATTGTCCATCTTATATATATATATATATATATATATATATATATATATATATATATATATACGTATATGTATATATGTATGTATGTATGTGTTAATGTATGTATATAGTCAATCGTATTCGAGGATACCCGTATACTAGGGAGGCTAGTCAATCCTTATTGCAGACGCTTGCTCAGGCGCAGTTATGTTTATTCAACACCCCCAGAGCCCAACTGTGGTTTGAACTGCAAATATGCTGAGCAGTCCTTAGTAAGATTTTCTGGGAAAGAACTTGTTATCTAGCATGATCAACAATTTGAGCAAGGCCAACATGCTCGATCCCTCGGCTACAATGATTGTGACTTTGTCCTAGCACAGCTATCGACGCACCCAAGTGTTTCGTCTACCCAATTTCGCTTATAAGGCTTGGGTTATCTTGTGGTATGATTTTCGGCTTACATGAGCCATCTTCAGTGTGGTCATACGGACATTTAAACAAAGATATTCACCATCAAAGATGATATTCATTTATGTTGAAATAGAAGATTGCTATGCGATGATAACGGGCGCGGAATAACAGAAGCAGGTGGTAAATTGATGATGCGGATCTATAACGTCTTATTACAAGAGAGACCGAAATATTAAGAACATAACAATATGTCTCGATGCAATGTAATGTGTTGTGACCAGTCTGAAATGCAATTTTGTTGAGTGTGTCTTGTTTCGTTTTTGCATGTATATTCTTTATAACTTCTGAAGGTTATTTTGAGTGTATGTGTTAGTATATATATATATATATATATATATATATATATATATATATATATATATATATATATATGGAAAAAGAGAGAAGGAAAGATAGAAACAATATAAATATGGGAATAAACGGTACACAGTAACTTCCGTTTGATATTCAGATAGACGTCATGTGTTATGATTATTCCTACCTTCTATATGTAAAATAATCTCACTTTCCGGCATAGTGAATTGTTCCTTGAAAAATATGGTGAATTTTACATAATATCTTTATTTCATAAAATATTAATACTTATATAATGCCAAACGCAAAGACTAAAAATCCACAGAATATACTAATTTCAAAAAACCTGATTATATTTGGTGCATAATTTTACCTAGCAACTCCAAAACATTTGCCATCAAAAATAACTTAACCAAAATTGAATATCCCCTCTATAATAATATGAGACATAATTAGCAACAAACGAAATAGAAACAACAGTACAGAGTTTGAAATATAGTAAATAAAGTGTACAAATTTCCCAAAGATGTATATCGGCAAAAAACAAATAATCCTTGCATATATATGATGCATAACAACATTTGTAACACTTCTGACCAGAATTTCAAATTAAGAAATGCAAGTCTGATTATCTTACAAATAAGAAAATATATTGAAAGTGCGCTGATCTCACAGGTCCAGACGATAATCCTAAAACCAGGCACATACATAATATCACCAATCATTGTATAAGGAATGCGATATGCAAGATGGTGTATAGAGCTACAAGAATATGCATGAGCTGGCAAGTTTGGAGTTCAGCAGCATTAACAATGATAATAATATTATTATTAATAATAATAATAACAATAATAATAATAATAATAATAATAATAATAAGAAGAAGAAGAAGAAGAAGAAGAAGAAGGAGAAGAATATGAATTATAAAGACCCATTTTTTTCCTTAATACATTATAGGTTTTAATATAAAAATAATAAACAAAGTTTTTTCTTCAGACGTAAAACGCATTGTCGATAAAAGCCTTTAAATTTGCCGCAATGCACCACTCACAAAAACACACGGATACAAAACACACAATATATATATATATATATATATATATATATATATATATATATATATATATATATATATATATATATATATATATATATTTGTGTGTGTATGTACGTGTGTGTGTGTCTGTGTGTGTGCGTGAATAATTCCTATAACTTGCAAGACACATCTTTCAGATGGTTCTCCAGAAAAAATACAAAAAAACAAAAAAACAAACAACAATAAAAAACGAAAAAGACAACATCTCAATCAATGTATGGGAAATATTTTACGCATTTTTGAAATGCCCTTATTAACCTTTTCGGATCTGTTCAATAGCAATTATCGACAAATGCACCTGCTCTATAATTAGAAAATCATTAATGAAAATCCACGCATCTTTTAACTAATTAAAATCGGATTAACATACCTACGTAGAACATATGAAGGAAAAGCGTAAAGGTGAAGGCCTATTGTTGATCTTTTGAAAATGATTTAACAATGTCGAAATAATGAAATTCGCCCGGAAACGTCATATTTCTGCTAAAATGCCTCATTCTTTACTTGTGCAAATTTCGAAAGAAATGACTTTGCCATTACATAAACTACGAATAACAATTATGATATTTCCGAGAATAAATGTTGTCAGTCAGTCCGATAATTGTGAAACCCATTATAGTCCCTTTTGCCACACCAATTCGTTGGGAGATTTCTTTTATCTGCTTTGTTTAAGTTTTGTCATTTTACTATTTCTCCCTAACCCTGTTCTACCACCCATTTACTCAAAAACATGAAATATGTTTCGCGCTGCTTTCCTCTGTCTCTCTTTCCTCCAGTCTCTCCTTGGAGTATCAGATTTTCCAAACTCTCTTTTCTCATTAGGTTCCCCATAAATTTCAATTATCTCTTCCTGATGTTTATGCATCCTTTTCCCTTCAATTCTCTACAAAACCTCGTCGTTACTCACATGTTCGGTGCATGGTAGTCTCTGTAGAACCACATATCTCCTGCTTCAAGGTTCGTATTTATCTTTGATGAGATTGTCCAGCTTTCACTGCTATAGGGTAACACATATATCACGTAACATTTCTGTACTCTTTACTTTGTTACTAACAAAAAGTTTTCTGTTTCTTAATACACTGCTTAGCTTCTAGAATGCATCATTGGCCATCCTAACATGTCTTCGGATCTCTTTTTTGTACTCTCCGTCCTCCTTTACTCGATAACTATGCATATTTTATTGTAGTTTATACTTAGTCCATTCTTCTCGCTTCCCTTCACTATCTTCTGAAGGAGATTTTGTAGTTTCCTTTCCCTGTCTGCTATCAAGACTTTGTCATCTGCATCTTATATTGTTAAGATTGTAGCCACTAATAATGAAACCTGGTAGGACTTCTAATTCTCCCCGAATTGCCTCGCTTTACAGGCTGAATAAATCCGGTGAGGTGACATATCTTTGTTTTATTCACTATTCTAATTTTGCGAATCTGATGAACTCATTTTCTGCCCGTCTACAGGCGGTTTGCCGCCAGTATAGATTCTTGATTATTTTAATGTCTTTCCCGGTTATATCAATGTTAAATAGCAGCTCTAGTAGATATTCTGCATTTATATTGCTCTTTCTGTTAACATTATAATTATGAATATCAAGGTCCTTTTTCCGGTATGTTTGACGAGACCGCACAGTTCCTGTGGTATTTTCGGTCAGATTCTGCTGCACGCTCTATTCATCATAATTCAGATGGCGATATTTTTATTTGTCTCATTAGACCGATAGTCCGAAGGCGTTCAGATGCGTTTGCAGCTTTTTTCTTTTTTTTTTTTTGTTATTGTTTTTTTTTTTTTATGCTGTGCTATGAAAATAGATCTGCTTAGGTATTCCGGTATGTATTCCGAACAGCCTTAGATGGTTCCAGCATAGACAAGATAACAGAAATAATAAATGAAATATACAATTTCATTTATTACTTCTGTTATCTTCTATATATATAAAATTCCATGTAAACCGTCATATCGTATTACAGTCTGGCAATTTGCCCTTTGTTTTGTTCTACTTCCAATATTAGTTTTAATATTTCCGGTTCGTCCGTATTTATGTGCATGCCGGGTCTTTTCCTTCGTCGTGGAAGACTTTTCCGATATATTCGTTCTATCACTGAAATATTTTTCTTTCTGCAATATCATCATTCCGTTGTTGCATTTCATGCAGCTGTTGATCTGCATGTCTTTTTTCCTGTTCTCTTATTTTTTATGCGAATCTGCTTTATCTGCGAAACACATTCTTTCTATTTCTGCATATTTTTCGTTGTCCCATACCACTTTAGCCGGTCTGCATTTGTTTCTTTGTGTGGTTTTCGATATTCTGTTCCATGTCTTGGTATTGTTTTGTGTTCCTTTTGCGTTCTGTCAAGAACCTCATTTCTCATCTATTCATCTTTTTCTTCCATTTTCCATTGCGATGACGTTGTCTGCTGATGTCACTAAAACTTCTCTTAGTGTGTCCCACTTCGAGTTTCCATTTCCATTTTCTCCTTCGTATTTTCGTTTCACACTCTCCATATATTTCCCCTTCTGCTTTGTGTCGTTCAAGAATCTGTTGTATTGCAATTTGGTTGATGCTTTGTATTGCAAATTTGTTGCTGGCTTAGGCCAATTCAGTTCCGTAGTTCTATTCTTAGTTTCCATTAAACAGGGTGGAGATAGCGTCTATAGTCAGCACTTGAATATTTTTTGAGGGTACAACTGTATTCGGGAATCTCTTTTTGATAGTTATGGAGTCGATTTGGCTTTTCGTTTCTCCTGCTGCGTTTTCCCATGTCAATATCCGTCATGGATATTCATGAAACCAGGTGCTGACTAATACCTTGTCGTTCGCCATGCCTCATTGGACACATTTTCCCCGCGTCCGTTTGGTGTTACTAATCCGAACTTGCCAGCTATTTCACTGCAAATTTCCTTGTGTACTTTGGCATTTCCAATGAAAATTATTTCTTACGATTAACACTAAGCCTTGACGTTATCTATCTAGAGTAGAAAGTTTCGATTTATGTTTTTGTGCTTTTTGCCGTCGGTGCATACACAAATATAATTGATATGTTGAAAGGTTTTCCTTTCAGTTTAACGACAACATGAATCATTCAGTTAACTGACATTATCCCAGAATGCACTTCTTCATGTCTTGGTCTAGTATCAATCCAACTCCTATTTCATTTTTTCTTTCCAAATTTTTACCCTCAACACACACATAGATATGCATACACACGCACAGACACATGCACACAACCTCGGGCAGACACTGCGTCTGAATATGTGGGCGTGTAGAAACTAGTTTCCTTATTTTCAATCGACAAAGTCTCTTTGTTTAAGTTTGTATAAAAATTCTGGGTAAACAGTCTGACAAAGACTTTTTTTTTCTTTTGATTTGTATTTTCGAACACCTCAATCATTATCAAGAACCGTCTTCTTTAAGGCTGATAAACAAGATTCGTTGCAATACCCCCTGGTATTTTATTGAGAGTTGAGAGTTTATATAATTCCATAGCGAACAAAGTGTAACGCTCAGTTGGTAGCAAGACCACTCACAAAAGATCATATTAACATTAGGTTTTATATATATATATATATATATATATATATATATAACCATACGTCAAAACAATTGTACGCATTACGTATTGGAGTAAAAACCTTAGCATAAAATATTAAAAAATTATCATTCTCGTTTAACAGTTTATGATTATTTGTTTGATCGTTGTTAATCCATCTTGTTTTTTTCATTTTTTTTTATTTACACTATTTATATTTGGAGTACTGTCCTCATCATTATTGTTGTTACCAGAACGTTTTTACCGTAGTGCTTTTCAGCCTTCTTCAGTAAATATATCAACGTAAGAATTTTTCCAGGTAAACTTCAACCTACAGAAACCTTTATTTATCTATGGGGGTAAAGTGTTCTAGTTCCATTGTACATGTCTATGGAGGCAGTCTAGTTCTTATTTTTATTTAGTTTTGAATGGAAGTATACACTGGGCTTAATCTCAGAAACACAATCTCACTAAATTCCCGAATCAGCGCATTAATCCACTAGGCAAAAGCGAACGTAGTCGTGTAATTAGAGCTAACGTGTCTGCTGATTAGGTTGTACTTGCTGTTGCTATCTGTAATATTTCGACTGCTGCTTCCACTGTTGTAAACGTTCTGACTGCTACTGTTGTAGATGTAGACAGGCTGCCATTTATTTTTTCAGTTTTTTTCTATTGTTTTGCTAAGTTTTTTTTTAATTCTGTTTGTGTTAATTAATATCCCCGTCAGTGTATTTAATAAAGTGTATAAGATGATTGTATTGTGGATTAAATTATTTCTTTGTTACTTTTTTTTCAAATTTACATCATCTTTTAAAAATGATTATGAAATTTAACTTTTTTAATTTTTTTTCTTTTGCATATTCTATAAATTGATGCGTTTGCGTTTACCTATTGTACACTATAATATTTCTATCAAAGTCTGCCAGATATTTTATTACGTTTATCGTATGAGTTTTATTACATTTGCCTGTTATTATTTTTTACGGAATTATAGTTAATGTATAAATTAATACGAATTTGATTACCGCGTATAAAAAATTTCATTAAAATGTATAAATCATTTTCTTACATGATATATGTTTTGTATTACAGACAGAACAGCTTTAAAAAAAAACTACATTATTTTATTTTTGGAGTATGAAATTATTAATATTGATAAGTTTTCTTTTTTATTACAGGTTAAATTTTATCAAAAGTTAACTCTCAATACATTACGAGATTATATTAAGACATTTTTATGTTTATACATTCTTTATATAGATACAATTTTTTAAGTAAATGCTCTGTTTATAATAAACACTATTAAAAAACATTTACCGGCCTAAATCAATAAAGATATTCAATACGAAATGAATCCTACCGAGAATTTTTTATAGAAAATATTCGTCCTCCGACAGGATTCGAAACTTTACCCTATACGGAACCGTCATTTAGCTTCACACGCCTTTACCGATTTGGCCACAGATGAGTCATTTGTTTACATTTGATACACCATGAGTAGATATGAATGTACGTGAGAGATTCATGGAAGATTGAAGTTTAAATACAGTAAATTCGACCGTGATAACCGAAAGCTCCTCTGTGGCCAAATCGGTAAAGGTTCAAATCCTGTCGGAGGACGAATATTTTCTGTGAAAATTTCTCCGACACTAAGGCCGGTAAATGTTGTTTAATACTATTTATTATAAACATAGCATTTACTTAAATATCTGTATCTATAAAAAAATGTATAAACATAAAAATGTCTTAAAATAATTGTCGGACTTTGTCCATTTCATAATATATATATATATATATATATGCTATTTTATTAATATATTATTATTGAATTATTATTCTTTGAGTACACCAGATAGGATTTATAATTGTTTCTGCCGGTAGGATTTTTTATTATTGCGTTTAATCATTTCGTAAAGTATATATGACTTTCTATGAATGATGAAATTATCTTTATACCAGAATAATGATTTCATTAGCATATTTAAAAATTGTAGACGATTTGGGAAAAGAATCATGTTTTGGCAGTTGTATTTTACTATCACATACGTACTTTTATATATAAAAATTAAATAGAACTTCGGAAAATATATAAAAGAATATATTATGGTGATGTTCCAAATTGAGAAAAAGAAGCGAAATTAGAAATCCTAACCATAAAATGAATTTATAACCGGAACAGTGCTTCTCTAAGTAGGACCTAAACATGACACACCCGAGCACAATTGTTCAGTCAGATTAAGATTTCTTTCTTCCATTAATATTCTACATTCGAAATGTCGAAAAGCATCAAAAATTAGTGTTCTATATCGTTTTTCTTGCATATATAATTTCATTTCAAAATTAAGTTGTCAACTAAGGAAGCTGATTTGTCGGCCAACGATTTGGCATCTCGAGACAGAAAGATCTAGGAAACACTGATTTTTTTAACAGTTTCCTTTTTTTCTATATTCGAGTTGTCACCCAGATACATTCAGCAAAACAGCTTCCATGACAGGAAACGGCTAAATAATATATTACGCTGTAATTTTTTTATCTTTCAAAAAATGTTATTTCCACCAGCTATTTCTCCACAGTTCATCTAAAACATTACTTCTCTCCAACGAAAAACAAACGAAAAAGTTTGGATCAGCAAATACGAAAGATAATTATTCATTTAGTCATTCTCTGCGTTAGCATAGGTTTCCTGAGGCGTAGTCTGTCTATTCCAGGTTAAAGTTATTCGGTAACTGCACAATACATTCATTTCTACTCATGATTTTCATCAACTATGTCAATTTTGTATCGTATTTGATATGTAAATTTTGAGAAAGTATGGAAGGAAGTGAAAATGCCCTCATCAATAAAAGATATTCAATTTGAAATTGAATTCATATTCAGAATAATTAAAAGAAAAATGATTTTGTATATATATTCTATATATATATATATATATATATATATATATATATATATATATATTTAGATAGATGATAGATAAACAATTTTCTATTTTATTATATATAAAACAAACAAATTTCATCAAAATGAACCGACTTATTTTTATTATATTTTTACAGTTTCGAATAGGTTGAGTGTTTGCTCGTAGTTGTGGATAAAATGTGGATAAATCTGTTTATTTATATATTCAGAATTGTTGTTTATTTAATTCATTTTTTCTCTGGGGTTGGTTATCTCTGTTGTTTATTTTAAGGTATTGGATCGGTCTAAATAATACTACATTATAAAATCTTTGTATATTTATATATATTTTTTTTTTTAAAATAGAGATATATTACAAAAGTATTCTTTTTTTCCTAATTTTTCATTTTAAGAATAAAGTAAAAATTATTTATATTTCACTTTGAAATGTTCTATATTTATTTTGTAATTTGTGTTTCTAAAATCAAGTTAATTATATCTTTTTTTTTGTTTTTTGTTTTTTTTTTAATCCAGACAAAGTACAATATTTTTACATTTATTCTTATAGTCATACGCATAACTTTCGTCGTTATCTGCTGATTTTACAGTGGCTTCATATATTCCATTATTTTGTAAGCAATTGCCATTTAAGAGGCATTCGCTTGCATATATATATATATATGTATATATGTGTGTATATATATATATATATGTGTGTGTGTGTGTGTGTGCTATAGTTTCATTAAAATCAACTGAAAATGTTGTGTAATTGAGTTATAAACACTTGATAGATAGTTCAACGTGTTTGTCATCGATAACAATAACCATCGTTTAGACTATTTCGTGTCTTAATTTATTAAAGCATATCAAGAAAGCCTTATCCGTCTAACTTCAATACAGCATTTATAGATAACCCCCCTTTTTCCCCAATTGTTTTCCTTCCGACTAAAAACATAGATTTTAATTCTTTTAATTTATGAACTTACCCCATTTATTGTTAATTTGTTTATTTTCGATTTTTTATTCAAATTAGTCATATATATATATATATATATATATATATATATATATATATATATATATATATATATAATAGTGCTTTCTGCATTTTGTTTAGATGTCTACTAGACTCGATGAATGACTTAATTATCTCAAATCCTCCTTTATATCTATCATTTATATATATATGTTGAACCAGACTGTAATGCTTATATGGAGCTCATTGGTGATGGTAGACATTGTCTGATGCACAATCATATGGGTAAAGGGACTTGGATGTCTTTTACCACGGGCTATGTGAACGAGCAGCGCAATATTAAGTCTAGTTTTATTTTTCTTGTCACCAGGGCCTGTTAGTACAGTTGGTATGATGTTTTTTCTCGATGTAACTGTCCGGGTTTCAATTCTCGGTAGTGGATACGCACTGCTGATGAGTCTCAAACATAGGGCGAAACGGTCATTCACTGCATTCTGTTGAGTTTTCTTCTAGACTCGATGAATTACTTAACATATATTTAATTTTTAAATATGTTTGTTTCAAAGGGATTTTGCAAAATATTTCGTGCTGGTTTCGTCGTTGTTTATTCTTTAGAATCGTAGTGTAGTTGTAGAGAGAGAATGCTTTTCTTTTGTTTTAATTTAAATGTTGTTTTATGAAATACAGTCTATCGCTATTTTCCCATCTAAATATTGCAATTATATTGTATGTTTGAGATGTTCTAAGCCGATGTTATTTTCTTATACTTGTATATACATTTAGTTTTTTTTCTATATTTCTCTTTGCATATTTTCTGTCAAGCGTGCTTCACAAGGATATACATTTTCGATGATTCGTTTGCGTTTACTTCGCATACAAAGCTACATCATAATCAGATTCCAATTGTCTGCCTATAGAAAGATTAAAAAAAAAATCTCTTGTTTGCTCAATCGTGTAATTGTTGATTTTTACACCCATGCTGTTTATATCTAGAAAGGCGAAATTAACCCTCACACGGACGTATCTCTTCGTCCATCTTTACATTTTAAACAAAACATACACCAAGAAATGAGCTTCTATTTCATTAATCTTTAAACGTCTAGCACACTGTGGAGTGTCCCTCATTTGGTGATGGATTCTATAAATGCATCTTTATATTTCTACTGCCATATAGAGTTATGTAAAATATATATCAACTAGAGATCGGAATCCGACTGAATAATTTGAAATAGAAAGAATAGAAACTTTTAACATGTTTTACTTTTATTAAATCTTCAACTGAGGTGGAGATATTGTGAAACAGATGAAATAAATTTGTGTATTTTTGTTTTTGTGTTGCTTACTTTTCATTGGACAATCATGTTTCCCATGCATTTCACTTGTTAAACAAACGTAAGTATAATTTATGGCGTTTCGCATTCAAGGAGAAATTATAGGATGTTTCTCAAAACTAAAAGTTTCCAAGTATAACTGAAAAATCGTAAATTTGCTTTATGTATATAAGTTTATAATAATTCTACTTTGTCTGCGTCGGTTTCAGTTCATAATGATTTTTCTTCTAGTAGGCAATATGTTTTGTGGTTTTTCTCCTGTTAATTAGGGAATGTTAATTAAGGATGATGATATAATAAATTGTTTTTGATATGTTATAGTTTGTTAATTTTAAATGATGATATAATAAATTGTTAACTTTCTGAATGTTATTGATAATTGTTAAACCAAATTTTTCTAAAATGGAATAGTTCTTAGTAAATATAATCCAGATCTCCAAACCCATATATATTCCATATAATATATATATATATATATTGTATACAAATACACAAAATACGCAAAAATAAACTTAAAGAGCAGCAATTTTTTGTAAGGAAAATATATAAAGTTGAGCAACAAAACAAAGATGGTTAAATATTTTCTAATTTATTTTTGACTATGCATTTACACAGAAAATATCGCATCCTTTATGGCTAGTCCTCGCTCCCAATAACCGTTAAACGTGACGTCCCGTGGTATATTTAAAATTTTCAGTTTTCCAAAAAATACCATCATGTAGTCCAGAGAATGTTGTCTATCACACAGACAATTCATTGCTTCTTGAAAATAAATGAGACCCAAGTATATTCCATTGGCTTTCTGTGTCTATCTTTTCTGTTTCCCCAAGGTAAAATTAAAAAATGGTATCAGGACGAAAAGGACCATTTTTTTTCTTATTCTTTTTTTTATTCCTTCCTGTTTTTGCAGCAGCTTTTTTTTAAGACGTTCCGGATGAATGGCGACACAAAAAGGTATTTCTCATATATTCTTCTTTCCTCCGTAATCTTCTTTTTCCTCTGATCTTTAGTTCTTTGACTATATCGGCACTTTAGAATTCTCTTAGCGTTGAATCTTTTCGTTTGAAATGTTTTTTTCAATTCAAAAAACAAAGGAAATAATCTCCTTTTCAGAATGCCTCGTCCACGAGCCACTACGGTCATTCGTTGACATATATAAGTCCTGAGGCACTTTATTCTTTAAATTTGCTTCAACAAACAATTTGGACATAGGATTCAATATTCATAATTAAAAGTTCTGGTCAGAACCACGTTTTTTCTAGATTGGAAAAATACAATAAAAAATCGAATGGGAAAATAAATTCCATATGTTCTTTTTCAAATATTTTTCAGTTTTTGAAATTGCATATATATATATATATTTATATATATATATATATATATATATATATATATATATATAAGAAAAAATTCTGAGAATGTATATGTGATGTTAACAAAAACCATTTGTTGAAAAAAAAACATCAAAAACAGAACAAAGAAATAATTACAAGATGCCTCCACACCAAACATTGCCTTTTATAATTTAAGACTGAATATAAATAAAAAAAGTGTATATTTCATATAACCCCACAGTCTGATAAAATTTCTAAAAATAATGCGTTTGGAAATTATCTGTTGTTCTTTGAACAACAATAAAAAAAAATGGGCGGAATTTAATTAACCATGCACCAGCCAACCAGTAGTGGTCTGACTGTGTACACACAGGGAATTCTTTGTTTAGAATATCTCTTCCATATTGTATGATGTTACATAAATTTCGTTTTGGTATGCATAATGTAAAACTTTCTTAAAAGGTGCTTATAATATTCATATTTTTAAACTCTTTTTCGATTTACTGTCTCTATAGATTTGAGTTCTTTTTTGAGGCAAATTCAGGAATAATTCAAATTCACCTGGGTGCGTCGCTTTTTAAACTTTATTTTTGACATTGACCTGATGGCTGCTTTTTCCACCACATATGATTTATTTAAATCGATAGGTGCGTGTAGGATCCATATTTTTCCCCCAAATTATGGTAATTCCTGGGAACTTCCGTCTCCAATGTTAAAATGACAGCTAATAACCGCCTGACGATTACATTTAGGCATAAAAGACTACTAGTGGTCGGCATGTATAACCTCTTCCCTGATTCTTTTTTAGAAAATTTCTAAACATATATTGTATGGTATTGAGCCCTCTTTCTGGGTAAAGCCAAAACAGACAAATTTAACAAAATGTTAGCATCTAAAAATTATATATATATATATATATATATATATATATATATATATATATATATATATATAGATAACTAGACTCGTTTCGAAAAACCCTCGAATTTTTGATTTGCTAATCAAATCAATCTCGAGGGAAAAAAGGTTTTAAAAAGAAAGAGCTACAAACATGGACTTCTGTCGACAAAAAAAATCGCACAGATGCAGGTCTGAAGCCCAAAGAAAAAACCCCGATACGAGTAAACAACTAACTAACAAAAGAGCTCAATACAACCGTAGAACAGACCTAGATACACCTAGTGAGCCAGACAAACCTAAACTAGGTTTCGACCTAAACGGATCGTCAGGAAAGTTAAATATTTCCTGACGACCCGTTTAGGTGAAACCTAGGTAGGTTTGTCTGGCTCACTAGGTGTATCTATTATCTATATCTATATATATATATATATATATATATATATATATATATATATGTGTGTGTAAATTAATATATGGATATAGATCTAAAATTATTTTAATTTATTATATATATATAAGTAATTATATTAATATATATTATATTTATATAATATTTTTTATTTTTATTGCATATTAAATTTAACCTTATTTTTTTTTTCTGCTTTTTTTAGGAATCATATATATATATATATATATATATATATATGAAAATTTTTCCGATTTAACTGGTAGTAATTATACAATTTTATGAAATAAAAATGACAATAGGAAAATGTTGAATTGCTCGCGAGAAATCCAATTAGATATCTTTAAGTCAAAGCAAAATGTTGAAATTCAGTTTGAAAAAGCGGCAAAATTAAATAAATTTTTTTCTTTTGTCATTTTTATTCATATATATTGTATTTATATATATATATATATATATATATATATATATATATATATATATATAATTTAGATAGAAAGAAATGTATTTTGATAGATGAAATTTTGAAAGAATCCTTTCTTCTTTCCCCCATTGGGTTTAAAATCCTTTTTCCTTTTAAGTTTTTCCTGTTGGCGAACATATTTGTTCCGCCAAAATAAACTGGTAGATTGTAAATTTACGATTCTCAAAATGTAAATAAATAAGAAACATAAATAACAACGGTGAATTAAACAGATTAAATGAAATTTATTGATAAATAACTATACACTTGAATTCTTATTCTCGTTCCTTACGCATTTCATTTTTTAAAAAAATGATGATTTATTAACATTTTATTTATATATTTTGATATCTATTAATTTCTTATCAAGAAAATTCTAATATTTCTATAACTGTATTAACATTTGTGTATCAATTTGATTAAACTTTTGGTGTTAAGTCATACGGACCACAATAATATAAAAAAGATTTTTAAAAAATATGCGATTAAAAAAGATGGCTGATTTTGAAGTCAAGTCACCTTTGGCCTGAATATTTTTAATAATGCAATGTTTGTGAGCCATTATCATTTGTGCTAGTACACTTATTAACGTAACGAAGAAGATTTAAGGAAAATGGAAACAAAAAACACAAACACGGAATCAGAAAGAGACTGTTTAAATTTCTATGGTATATATTTTGGAAGAACCATGTTTTCTTCATTTGACATTCAATGGTACAAAAATGAACAGCTAGAGGCAGAGTGCCACCCACATAACCAACTTGTATGGATATATTTTGTTTGCTGTCTCAAAAAATATAATAACACAAAAAAAGATAAAATGGAGGGTAAGTTGTCGGAGACATAATCCTACACGCTCAAAAAAATAAAGAAAAAATAATTATCCATTAAATTTGTTTAAAATTTTACTAAATGCAAAATTTACAGACAAAAGGAAATTAAAATATAACCCACAAATAAAGAGACAAAATATCCATTTCTTTTTAAAATTTGTAAATTATATGAATATTTTATGAATATATTATTAATTGTCAAACAAAACGACTTGCAGTTTTACGCGGTTATTTTATCGTTCCTTTTTTTTTTTTGAATGTAAGAATGAAATAAAAAAGAAAGGGCAAAGAGAATGACATATTTTTTCCTGAACATCTGGTGCCATATTCCCTGAGAGACAATAACTAAATAGACGATATGCGACATCATGAAATTCAAATGAACGAATCAATCCGAGGTCAGATTGCAGTGGTTGGATATTCAAAACCATCCCAGTCAGTAATCGAACAAGAACCAGTTTTTTAAATGAGTGGGATCATTGCCTAACTGGTGTTGGGGAAAGAAGAAACAGAGCAATGTCGAAAACGCTGAAATGTTTTTACTCGATTGATAATATTCATAAATATATTATATGTGATGAAAAAGACGTTCTTCCTGACAGGATATTAAACGCCTGCCGTGAGAATGTTCCATATGCCAAATAAATATATATATATATATGTCGGATCAATGTTAAATGTACCATGTGATTTGTCATGAGAAAAACTTTAGCCAGTAACTGAACGTCAGAAAAAGGAATAAACTTGCCGTGAAAGAAAGGACAGCTTTTCCAGAGAAGAACAGTGCAATCCATTGTTACCTGGAGAAGATTTTTCGGAAATACATTCTCCACTGACTGACAAGAATGTTCGAGGCGAATCACTTTAATGAAAAACAATGACATTTTTATTTTTCGAATTTAAAAGCACTGCTTTTTATGTATTTTCTTATATATCGTCCTTTGAATTTTTAAAAATCCTCGAAAGAACAAGCTCATTTAAAATATATAAATCTTCCATTGCTTTTACAGAGATACAAATTTGGGAAAGGCAAAATATATAATGAATAAATGAAAATTACATCCTTTTAAATATAATATATTCAATTCTAAACAGTTTAATATCTTATAATAATCTTTTAATTCACATTTAATGATTATTTTGAAACAGCGAATCTTGTATGATCACCGAAGTTAATCAGATGGTTGACATTTCTGCTAATTACTTTAAGCTTTGATTTTGCGATTCGTGAAATGAAAAAAGAGTTCAAATTCAGTGTGAAAATTATATTTACTTTATTTGAAAATACAAATTACAAACGGTAAAAATCCATCTCTTCTCAAACCGAACTTTATAGTTAATTGGTAAGACTAGTATCAGTAAGTCCTTATTATCCAATAAAATGATTTTTATGATTTAAAATATATTTTCTGGCTTCAATTAATCTGAAAATGGTTGATAGTTATATATTTTTCACAAGGAGGATGAAAATAATTTTACCAGTCACTTTGTTATCTAAAAATTTTACTAGTGAATATTAAATGTAATGAATTATCGATTTACCAAATGCAGCATTCAGGCTGTTTTGGAGGAAGGTAAACAAGGACTAAATCTAAAGCTGGAAAAGAGGACATGGGTAAAAACAAATATATATGTGGGTGTTACTGAAAAAATTTTTTGATGAAAACAACTTATATTTTATTAAATATTATATTAACATTAATGAACAAAAATATATATATATATATATATATTAAGAAATGAACAAGGTCCGACAATTTATTTATTATTAAAGACATATTTTTATGTTTAACGTTGTTATTTTATAGATACAAGTATTTAAGCAAATGCTCTGTTTATGATAAACAGTATTAAATAACATTTACCGGCCTGAATGTCGAGAAATTTTCATAGAAAATATTCGTTCTTTGACAGGATTCGAACCTGCATCCTATACGGAACCGTCATATACGCTGACGTGCCTTGACCGCTTGAGCTACAAAGAACCTTATCGGTAGACAAGGTCGAATTTACTGCTTATAAACTCAATTTTCCATGAATCTCGTACATTCATAACTGCTCTGGCGTATCGAATGTAAACAAATGACGTCATATATTAAGAAATGGACAAGGTCCGACAATTTATATATATATATATATATATATATATATATATATATATGAATAAAACAGATATTAAACTTATAGCCGACTCGTTTCGTCCACTGTGCTAGATTATTAAGAAAAATGCAACAATTTATTTTGTAACAAGTATTTACATACAAAAAATGAAAAAGAAATACCGTTTTTACTGTTATATATAGATACATGTCAGAAAATAAAATCTTTGCAATTACTTTGATAAAATTCCTCGGAGGACTAAACGCGTCGGCTAAGATAAATTTTGCTTTGGTGTTCGTTTATAATGTGATCTAAAAACGCATCCGCCAAAATAATCCCTTTTACTAAAAGACCTGATTATTTTGGAGATTTAGAGATATCTTTTGGAGGAATGTGATTGTGTAAATTTCTATATTTCATGTTTTGGCTAAATTACTTTTCGCTTGAAATTATCTATATTTAAAGTAGCGAGATCAGATCCGAAATTGAGTGCTTCTACAATAACTTAGCTGGAAATACTCAACCCTTACTTTCCAGCCACAAAAGAGCTTAAAAGGTTTTGCTCTAAATTGCGTGTGAGGAATAGTTTTCTATCCCTTTTTCCAGCGTCGAAATGTTTTTAGATTTCTCGCAAATCCCAGGCTATTTCATAGATATTCGGGTAAACCAAAATCCTTGCTTTCATCGGTCCAGACATTCAAAGTTAGGTTATTCCAAAATACGGGCATCTAGTCGATTCAAACTAATTCCCTTTATATTCCATTGGTTTTAAGAAAATGCCGCTCAGGCAGTTTCTTCCCAATAACTTTTGCATTATGCGACTGCCACATGACAAGACAATTCCCACATAACTAAAGATTTAACTTCTTCAAATCGATGGCTAACTCTTGTCTATCCATCATATCCTCATAATATGCACTTATTACACCCTCCATGTACTCTCTGAAAAGGATTTTAATAACCGTCAAACTTTATTAGATCTGTGGCCAATACTAAAAGATATCATGGCTGACAGCGAGTTTATGGAGGATGAATATTTATAATATTACATATACGCAAGTTAGAAATGTCCGTACAAGTTTTAGGTCATGCAAAACATAGCAAAAACATTGACTAGCAAAGCAAAGTCATCAAGAAACAAGCCGAATCAAGAGTTCTAGCATATTTTTTATGAGATCAGTTACCCATGTTTTCTGCGGTGGGGACCATTAAAAAAAAATTACAGAATAGTTTGAATTCAGAGTTTCATTTTGGCTATATTGACTTAATTCAACCCGTCTTAGGTCTTCAACTGCGCACAAACACCCAATCAAATAGACTGGTCCTAACGATGAGACATAGAATATACGTACAGCAAACGGAAAACTGTATAAATAGACCACACGGAAGCATACGGACTCGGGTATGAAGTACTAACATTTGTCTAATTACTCAATATAATCACCACAAATTTTTACTTCAGATTGAAGTATAATTCCGACGAATGTTTATCTATAGATTGGAATATAAGCATGGCTAATTTCTCGTATTTATTATCTGAACTATAATATAACTAGGATGATGAACTGAATTATTTGTTGTATCGTAAAATCCACCATCTCAACTCATAAATGAGAATACCGATAATGTGTTATGATATAAAAACCAGAAGGAATACATATTTTAGAGTAATTCAAGTTAAAATATATCTCTATTTTATAAGCATTTACCATAATGCTAAGACAACTAAAGCGGCATTGGTTTAAAGCAATTTATGAAAAGAGGAAGATATGGGAAAACATTTATCTGGAAAAGATGACATGGGTAAAAATAAATATTTGTGTAATATGTTGATGAAATATATATAAAAACTACTATATATTTTTGTATATATATATATATATATATATATATATATATATATATGAAAACAGAATAGAAACTTAACTTAACCGACTCGTTTCGTCCACTGTGTGAGTTTATTAAGGCTCATATTACCGCCCTAGACACGATATATATCAAATGACGACAGTTCACCCTCTCAAATGTAATGTGATGTAAGCCTGAATGATACCTTATAAATCTATTATCATGAGTGTGTTTGCCAAACTAATCGATAATAAATGATTTAATAGGAAGAAATAAGCGATATTTTGACTCGGTATATTCTGTTGTGAAAGGGAGATAAATTCCGTACAAAAATTTCCCTAGATAATCATAGCGTTGTAGTTTTTTTCTTCCTAATACCGATAATGATCCTTGATGTTTGTCATAGTGTTTTTTTTGTTTTTTAATAAAATTGTACCTTATCAATATTGAAATAAAAAAAACACCCGCATTTATTTTGAAACTAATTAAATGTGACATTATTTAATGTGATTGTCGTTTATGACGAAAATACTCATTTCTATATTTCTTATTATTTTTTTCTTCCATTATGAATAATTTTGCATATTATTCCAAGGTAATTTTCTTTAAGGATAAATATGTATGATTGAAAACAATTAGCGGGAAAATTCGACTTGCTAGATTGTGATATGAAATATGGTGAGATCAAGCAGAAAATATTATAATTATAGAAAAAGATATCAATATCATAAAATCAAAGAAACAAATACAATTTTAACCAAAACAAATAACAAACGTTCTTTAACTATTCTTAATGAAGGAAAAAATATGCAAAGCTAATGAAAGAAGGATAAATCCCCTTCTCTTCCGGGTTGATTTAATCGATGGAGCCTAAAGAAATTCCTTTTTTTTCTATTTGACATTTCATTTTCTTCATAATACCCGTTTTTTTTTTTATGAAACCTCATCTCCCCCCTTATGGAAAAAAAGGATCCCCTCATTTTATACAATTTAGATGAAAACTGAACCGTACATTTTTAACAACTTCAAAAAGTCAAATTCATAACCTGCGGAAAATCGTTTTTGGGCATCAAACGAAAATATGCACTAGGACTCTGTATTCGACATATCAAAAATTCTAAATTATTCTGCAAAAACATTTAATCTATAATCAAAATATTGCAGGTGTCTGGATGTCAGTTCCATCAAAACTGAACTTTTTCCTAGTCCTTTCTCTCCTCTCTCTCTTTTGTCTAAATCTCTCTTTCTCTCTCTCTCTCTAAATATATATATATATATATATATATATATATAGACGTTGAATAGGAACTTTTAAAAAAAATGAATGGCTAATCTATTTCTTGGATATCATTTATATGAATATATCAATATATCAATTTCTATATAGATATACTATAAATAACATACATATAATAATAAAAATATATTTTTGGATTCTGTTAACGTAATATTTCATATTGAATGTTTTAAAAATAATATATATCAAACTTGATCTAAAATATATTTTTCAAATCTATATATATATTTGAAAATTCTGTGTGTCTCTCTCTCTATATATATATATATTGATAAACATAACAATAAAAAAGTTCCAAATTAACTCAAACTTGGGTATAGACTGGTAGCATTAAACTGTAACAGTTTGAAATAATTCACTATATTCATTTTGAGATAATTTGGTTTTTTGACTGTAAATATATATGGCGAGCAATAATATATGTATTAGGTTCTCCCTACTTTTCATGTTTTAATATATACGTATAACTATTGATCCTCCTCATATTATATAAAACGGATCTATTACCTGTATATATATATATATATATATATATATATATATATATATATATTTTAAATAACATACCTTTAATGATAATGGACTCTTCCAGACACTATAAATACTTGACCTCTCAATTCTATAATGAATGATTGGTGTAACGAGTCGAGACAATATAACGGTCTAAACCATTGATAGGCCATTAAACAATTCATCTTCTTTGTAAACTATATTTCTGTTGTAATATAACATTTGTTATTCTACTCTTGTGTTCGTGTTATTCTTCCGCGGTTCAAACCTTTGGACCGTAACTGTGGTGAGAGGATACGTAGAAATAACAGTGGCGACGAAAAAAAAAGAAACAAATTCTACGTGGAGAATCTACAAAATATTTTACTATCGGTCGTCCCATAACAGAGGCGACATAGGTATGGGAAAAAAAAAGAAAACGAAAAGTTCTACGTCAACATAAAAACAGAGAAAAAATCTTTTTGGGCACCAACTTTACAGTAGTAACAAAGACACAAATTCTACACAGGAATTTTTTTCCGTTCTAAGGTTTCACAATATCAGACAACAGAGACATGAAGTCTAAACTAAAAGAAAAATACTTACACATAATTACGTTAAACATGGAGGATTTTAAGGCAACCATATTGGAACTTCTGAAAATACAATTTGAACAGCAACAGAAAAACGAACAGAAACATCTGGAACTACAAGAATTATTGCTCCGAGTAATAACAAATAAAGGGCAAAATTCCGAAAATGAAACAGTTCTCTCGCAAAATACTACATGGAACTCTATCGAAGATTTCACGTATAAACCAGACGAAGACAAAACCCTCGCAGCTTCCTTCAGAAGGTACGAAGATTTATATGAGTTTGATTGCGGGAATTGGTCAGACGTGAGAAAAGTACGTCTACTACTGGGAAAATTAGCGTCTAGCGAACACAATAAATTCGTAGACTACATCCTACCAAGGAAAAATAGATGAGTTAACTTTCAAGGAAGCCATAAAACTGTTAACAGAACTATTTATCCCAAATACCTCACTATTCCACAAAAGATGGAAATGTCTGAATCTAACAAAAAACGACAGCGAAGACTATATGAAATTTGCTTCCATTGTAAATAAACACTGTGGTAATTTTAAGTTATCTGAACTCAGCCCGGACACTTTAAAATGTTTAATATTCGTTCAAGACCTGGTTTCGACGAAAGACGCGGGAGATCAGACGCAGAATTTTTACAAAACTGGAAGTGAACCAGATTTGACGCTACAAAAATTGGCTGAAGACTATCAGAGATGTATAAGCGTGAAGAAGATATCAGGACATCACTATATAGTACCCTTCAGAAACCTCCGTCACACTACAAGAGATAAAGAAATGAAGCAGAAAATGATGAATTCATAAAAACAAAAAACAAAAATTGCAGAAAAAAATAAAATGTATCAGATGGTTTTTTTCGTCATGTGACAATAATACTACTATATATAACGAAAGGTAGTAATTTCAAAAACACTACAAAGTCCCGAATCTTAAAGTACTTCTCTCCTTAGGCCCAGGAAAGAATAAAATGAAATCGTTAATGCGAAGTTACGTATATTGGCAAAACAAGGATCAAGACATTACACAGATGGTGGAAATATTCAAAGGTTGTTCTTTGCAGCCTTAGCACCACCGATCATCCATAAGCCATGACCAGAGACAGATCGACCGTGGTCAAGAATCCATATAGACTTCGCAAGTGCAATAGATGGTTTCTACTATTTGATCATAGTAGACAGTTATAGCAAATGACCAGAAGTGTTTCGTTGCAGAAAACCTACTTCTGAAGCTACCATAAATTGCTTCCACGAGCTGTTTTCTCGCTTTGGAATGGTTGATTGTCTAGTCACTGAAAATGGGACACAATTTCACATCTGCGGACTTTCAAGAATTTTGTGAAATTTTTCAAGTTAAACATCAAATCCACGCCATATCACCCAAGATCAAACGGGCAAGAGGAGACATTTGTAGACACCCTCAAAAGAGTGTTAAGGAAAGCATATGACGTGCCAACTGAAAAGGCGTTGCAACAATTTTTACAAGTATATCGAATTACACCAAACAGTGCTACGCCATCGGCATTGTCACCCGAGGAAGTGATGTATTTGAGAAATTGCTACCAAAACAAACAAAGCAAATACCAATGTCGTGCGTACCAAAAAGAAAATTTCCCCCAGGAGAGAAGGTTTTTTTTTAAAGATGTATAAAATAATTACGTCCTACTGGGAGCAAGTCACAATTGAAATAAGAAACGGGAACATGGTTTACATAGTACAGGGCCCGAAATTCTCACATAAAAGACATGGAAATCAAATAAGAAAGAGGCTCTTAAATGATTCTAACGGTCCACCACAGGAGGAAGAAGGGATGGATACAATATACGACACATTTGAGATGAAAAATACGCAAACAATGTCTGAACCACGAAAATCGACCAGAAAAGAAAAGTCACAAAGCCTTTGATAATAAATCCAAAGGGAAAAATATATTAAAACCACTGCGGCGCAAAAGCTTTGGAATTAGGGGGGTTATGGGAACTTACCTATAACGATAATGAACTCTTCCTGACACTATAAATACTGAGCCTCTTAAGACGTATAATGAATGTATGGTGTAACCAGCACCAGTTCATGACTGTTGAACTCTTTGCTTTGGCAGAGAGAACCCCGGACAAGCTTGCCGAAGGCAGGTTTCGTCTGGGAGGTAGACAGGCCCTGAACCCGTCTGGGCAGGTTCAAAGGGGTATATTTTTTTGGCCGAGCCTAAGGGCTCGGAAAAACCCCATTAAGCCAGCCTTGTGCCACATGCAACCCTCGTGGTGGGATGGCTAAATACCGAATGAATGGTGTAACGTTTCGAGACAATATTAGTTCACCTGTATTTCCTTTCCATGGTCTTTTTCTTCCTCTTCCCATCCCCGCTTTCGCTTTTATTAACCACTTAGCTTTCTTTTTTCTTCATATATAAATCCTTTTTTTACCTTTTATTAAAAAGTTTCCAAAGATGGAACTTGGAGTTGTGCCACGACAACTGTATTTCGGAATAAAATATTTTAGTAACATCATGGTTTCCCACCTGAAGAAACGTTAATTTTTAACGTTGAAAGAATGTGTACAGATTTGTAGTATGGTATGTACATGTTCTACTGTAACAGAACAACATTATATATATATATATATATATATATATATATATATATATATATATATATATACTGCATCTTCATTAATGCATGTTTCATTAAATAAAATAGACACAATATGTTTATTTTTTATAGATATTCTAGTCTTCCAAATATCTTCTTCATCTTAACATCAAGAAAATGATTAGAGAACTAGAAAGGATCATTATAATAATAGATATATGTCTATGTTACTTAGTATATAGGGTTTATCCAAAATACTTTAACAAACATTAGGGGCGGGTTACTCACACCAAAACAAACTTAAATGTCAATATAAACATATATCCGCAAATAATTCGTTTTTGTGTTATTAAGTTTCAAGTTTGCGGTAGACCATGTTAAAAGTATAATCCAAGGTAGAATCCCCAAATACTTATGACAATAGTTTGTGTTGCCCTGATCCTGTCTCAACAATACGAAGAACAACAACAGCAAAGTTTTGATGACTCAGCTCTCTTCATCTTGGCAACAAAATCTTATACAACCGTGCAGCCTCATTTCCATTACCATTGGCGCAGCCGGATGTAAAAACCATATCAGCCTGCTTACAATATTGATATCCTGCCATTGGTAAACAGAACTCTTCTCAGCTAACTCTCTAATGCACATGTTAGAAAAAGAAGGATTTGCTGACATATGACTATATATATTTATATGATGTTTTGTCATTGATTTTTTGCCAGGAAATCTACCCAAATTTTGTAAAATTATTTTTGATCTACCTTTAATGCTGGGCTTGGATTTTTCACATTAATTTAAACATTTGGTGCATATTTCTTATCCTCACTTCAACTTTATTGTGTAAGGAAAGAAAACCAGTCATTTTTTAAAATTTTTCAATTCCGTACTTTACAGTAAATATATCGCTTTTTCCTCTTTGCACATCGTTTCTTGTTAACTTCTAAATATGTGAAATTATATTAGAATAATTATAATATAAGATCTATACATGGACAATCAGCCGTCGGCCTGTTACAAACAACGACTTTTACGGTTTTAAAATATCGGTTGTCAAGATTTTCAAAAGAATATAATTACAGATGTGATCGAATATTTACTACGGAAAAAAAAAACAACAACCAAAACCAATGAGTGACTGAGGAAAAGACAAACGAGTCTGTAACACCACAAAAAAATATGAGCAGCATTCTGATGATAGCATTCAATGAATGAGAAAGGCAAACGCTGAAGACAACTGGATTTGCCAGATTTTCTGTATCGGATTATCCCCCAGGAGATTAGTTAAATAGATTCTGACTGGAGATTACCAAGTTGAAGGAATTGAGTCAATTCCCTGACGATTGAAGTAACGTCACGGCTATTCTGCTACTGTTTGTTGAAGAAAACCAGTTAGTCTCATAATCAGTGATACGACACAATAATCTTGTTAATATATTTTTATGGAATTATTTCAAAGATTAATGTATTGGTAATACATACACAAACATATATATATATATATATATATATATGTGTGTGTGTGTGTGTGTTATAAACAATACATTTTTATATAAAGAAGTTAGTATCAATACATGTTGATAATAAAATGACCAGTAATATGTTTTCAAAGAAAATAGACCAGCAATACATTTTATGGTAGAAATACCAACATTGTATAGCAAAATGAATGACAATACATTTTATGAGTAATTGAAAGCATAAATTTATGTTAAAAATATATGTAGTTGAAACCATATTTTATCACAATGCTTGGATGATTAGCTTTCATTGTATGTATTGTATGTATTGTAAAATCCCATATAACGCCTGCCATCTTCGCAAGCCCTAGTTTTATGGTATTACAGGTCGATTGTTTGACTTAGTGCAATTATTCCTGTCAAAACGTGAATTGAAGGTCGTTCTCAACAGATTATCCTCCAGCTCCTATCCTACGAACACAGGTATTCCCCAAGGCTCCATCCGAGGCCCTACTCTGTTCCGTATCTTCATCAACGATTTCCCTGACGTCATAGATTCACAGGTAAGCATCTAAGCGGACGACACTACGATTTTCTTTAGCTTCAAAAACAAATCTAATGTAGCTGACAACACTAACATAGCCGTTCGTCTCGAAAAGGATCTCCAATCGGTTGTGAACTTGGGCTTTAATGCCTCCAAAACAAAACTGATCTCTATTAATCACCACAGAGATCCTTCCCTGCACCCCATTAGAATGTCTGACGCTCAACTTCCCGAGAGCACCTCTCTGCGGTTGCTCGGTCTGACGCTGTCTTCTGACATGAGATGGAACATATACATTGAGTCAATTGCTTCGTCCACCGCAAGCAAAGTTGGCTCCGTGTGCCGCTGCAGGAAATTTTTCACCCCGGAATCGATCCTTCAAATCTACAAATCAACTATTCGCCCTTTCATAGAGTATTGCTACCATATATGGTCTAGTGCCCCTTATGTTTGTATCAAGGTTCTTGATAGGCTCCAGAGGCGGATATGCAATATAATTGGCCCTGATCTGGCATCTCGTCCGCACTCGCTCTCTCACAGACGCGCCGTCGCCTCTCTCTGTGTTTTTTTTACAAATACTCTCATGGTAATTGCACCGATGAGCTGCTTTCGCTTGTTCCCAAACTTCGAGAATTCAAGCGTTCTACGAGGCTGGCATCCGGCTCCCACCATTTCACTGTTGAAACTGTTAAATTTAGCCGCGTCTTCTACTCCAATAGCTTCATATCTCGCACATCTCGCCTGTGGAATCCCTTCCCTATTCCTGTTTCCCTGATAGCTATAATCTCCAACTATTCAAATGTAATGTCAATCGACATCTCTAGTTACCTTGATCTATCCACTATCCTTCTCCTCATCCTTTCCAGTAACACTCCTATCTGCTCTCTCTCCAAATCCTCGCTAACCACTTGCGTGCTAGTGGCTTCCCGACTTGCTAGGTGTGAAATACTTAAAAAAAATTGTTTCGGGTCCTCTCCCTGTAACAAGCCTGGGTGAAATTCATACTAATTTCTGACTGGTTCTTTCATGTAATAGTTGTATATTTTTCAGTATAGATATTGGTCCATTCTATCATACTGATTTTTATATTCAGTTGGCGCTAACACTGTTCATCCTGATGCAAGATTGTCAATTATTCCTAGATATGTATCAGAGAATCTTCATTTCACGTTAACACGATTTGTCCGTATGTATGTATGGTAATTTCTAGTTAGCAAGCATTAGGCCGGGGTAGCAAAAATAAAACCTTTGAGTTCAGCTTTTAACCCTACACTACTTAACCACTGATGAGTAGGGTGTTTTTCTACATCAACGGGTGTTTGCATTTGCTTTCTTTTTTATTGTTTTGCAACTGCAGTTGTATTATGGATTCAGGTGTATTATGGATTCTTTGCACTTATTTGCACCCTCTTGAAATTCCATTTAGAATTTATTATTATTATTTTTTTTATTTTCTATTATTATTAAACAAAATGATTCTGTTAACCCCTCCAACACTTAAGGAAGAGCCTAATTGAATGAAACAAAATAATATACATAGTACTTAATAATAAAAAATAATAAACAAAATAATATACACAGTATTTAATAATAATAATAAAACAAAATATTATACACAGTATTTGAAAATGTTCAACAGCATTCTGACAGTATGATTGTTTTCTTCAACTTCTATTTAAAAATGATATATACGTATAAATATTTCATACTTGTAATATTATCTTCTTGCTTAATTTAGACAACAATTTATCCATCGCACAATTTATATATATGTGTGTGTGTGTGTTTATATTTTTACATTTGACACAAGCATCAATGAGTACAACATACAGTGTATATTTTTATAAGGTTTCTTTCGTTTTCTTTCAAGGCATTGTATGTTGGGTGATTAATATGCAGAAATTGTACAGGATTGTTTTATCTTCGGTTATCGCGCTTCAGGAAATTTTGTAGTCATTGTCGCGAACAAAAGTTTGGTATTTGGAGGAATTGTGATCAGGAACTCAAATGGATGTCGCAGTGTCATTTCTGTTAAAGCAGGATATATTCTATGAACCGCTCAACAAATAAAAGTATGAAATAAAGATGCAAAATTTTTCACATATATGAATTTAATAACCTATTGTATAAATTGATTTATACGAAATTAAAAAATACTTTATAACAATATAGGCGTGTCATCGTTAATAACCCTTTAATTATTAACGCATTGATCTTTTTATTTTTTGATACAGAAACATTTTTGCAAATTAATAATCTGAATAGTATTCCAAAATAAGCTTCCAATATATATATATATATATATATATATATATATATATAAAAAATATATTTATATTGTATATATATTGTAGATATCTTAAGAAAAGAAGCCATGATTAAAATTAAACTAAAAACAATAGGAAACACAAGCCTATAAAAAAAAAAAAAAAATTATATCAAAAGGTAAGAAAACAAAATGAAAATAAAGCAATTATTACATTTGAGCAAAATAGTACAGTTAGCATTACAATTTTATTCATCCTCAAATCCATAAAATTCGTTAACTTCCTTATCAAAACTCTGATAATCCTTTTCACTACTACTGTCATCTTCGTTAAATAATCTATCATCTTCCGTTCCATTGAGCGCATTGCTAATGCCACACTTTTTAAAAGATTTCACAATAATTTCTGGTCTAATATTATCCTATGTTTGCTTCAGCCATTCATAGACTTGCTCACGTGAAATTCATTTTATTCTTCGTGAAAGTGTAATTTCGTGGTCAGTTACTACTATTCGCATGTTCCATTGCTTCTTCATGTTTATGTCTAAGGGAATTTTAAACCTACAAATATAAGACACAAAATCAAAATTTTAAAAAGATATTTTTAACAAAAAAAATTAAACCTCTCTTTTGCTATTCAAATACCTATATATATATATATATATATATATATATATATATATATATATAAGAAAAACTAAATATTTATATAAATCCGTAAAATTATTTGTGAAAATAATATAAAATTTATATAAAATATATATTTTAGAATTCTAAAAATTAAATATATGAATAACATTGAAAAAAGATTAGATCCATATATATTTATATATATATATATATATATATATATATATATATATATTGTTTTTCAATCTTCTTGGCTGAATCATCTTCAAGGAGAGCAAGATCTAAAATGTCAGCCAATCTAACAGTGAGAAATTTTCATTTCACAATCCTCACACACTTGCTCCATATGTGACCTCCTTTATAAATCAAAAGCGTGTCTTAAATGCCACTTAAGATTATCGAAAAATTTCATAACTGAATCAATAAGATGTCAGATCCTCATACGTCGAAAAAAAACGGTAGAGTCCATTATATATATATATAAAATATATATATATATATATATATATATATATATATATATATAAATTCAAACAAATGTGACAATTTTTATGTGTATGTATAAACCGTGATTCTTTTAGAAAAATTTGTATGAATGTGCATTTTGCTACCATTGCAACTCAATGCTATTTCTTTGCTATAGTTAAATTGTTGCCACTTAAAAATTTCACTTCATTATGTCCAGAATTTCATTCAATTTCTATTCTTTCAATTTCCTCCTTTGCTCTTTTGTCAGTCATCAAGTTTTCTTATTATTCAAAAGCACAAATCGTTTCAGTATAATCATTATCCTCATAAAGCGACGCAAGTGAAAGCGTCATTTTGTTTCTCTTATTGGGCGTTCAGCTTCGAATTACGTCCCTGTCAAATTCTATTGTGTTTAGTTGGTTTTGTTCGAGATCATTCTAATGATATTTTTCAGCGCGGGATTAATTAAAAATTAATTCATTTTCTGATTAACCTTTTTTTTTTTTCTGAAAGTATATTCTCATGAAAATAGAGTTCATATTATCCCATTCATCTTGGAATACTTTTTAGTATTTTTGATTTTCATAAAACGTCACAATTATATCAACATCAACAGGTTAATGGATTGTTCATTAGAATATTCTTCTTCTTCTTCTTCTTCTTCTTCTTCTTCTTCTTCTTTTTTATTATTATTAAAATATTTTTGTTAAAATTTTGAATATCAATTTTACTATTTAAAATTATTATTATTATTAATAAAATAAGGCCTTATTAACAAAAAAATTAAAATTATTATTATTAAAAGAATGATTATTTTTTTCTTTTGTTTGTTGTCTAATTTATTATCCCAAGAGACCGAAGTGACAGTAAGAAATCTTAAATCCCAGAATATATTTTTTTGGTGATGATAAAAACACGTTGAAAAGTAATCCAAATCAGCTTTTTTTCGAAAAGTTCATTTTTTTGTAACATTCACCACTAAAAATCCGGTACTTTTAAAACAAAGAAAATACACACATTCCTAACGTTAAACGATCGTCCTTTTTTGTTTTTTTTTATTAAAATCTACCTCATTGTATATTGAATTACTGATATTAAATAACAGGAAACATTCAACCATGAGAGGAGATCATTCTAAACAAGGTTCACCAATTTATTTTATTTCACCAACATTTTGTTTTAAACCCTGGTTAAACTGGAAAGAAAAATCAAATTTAAATTGTTTTTAGTATTTTGCATTTTTATGAGATATCTTGTATTTCGAAGTTTCGAATTTTTTTTTTTATCACATAATTGTTTTCTATATACTTTTATAAAAATTATTAAAAATTTAACAATCCATATAGTATTTTTTTATTTGTGTTGAATATTTTAAGCGTAGATTTAAATTTATATAAAATAATTAATTCTGTCCCAGCAGAAAACACATTTTGAATTTTTCTGCAGATTTTCGGCCACAGTTTAAATGCCCTCAATTAATGTTTTCAATTTGAATTCTGATTCTTTTTCTACGCAAATTATTTAAAATAAATACCGACCCAGCTTTCAATTGATTTTTTGAACAATTTTTCCTACATAAAATTTGGTCCATTATTTGACTAAAAAAACTCACCCATGGTTCATAATGTTTTTTTAACACACTAGAAATAATTGGCTCGATAAATTTAACACGTTTGATTTGAGAATAGACTAAAATTATTTATCTATCTAAATTGTTTTATCTAAGAAAAGAAAGAATTCAACAGATTTTCGTCAATAATTCATTTTAAATCATACTCTATTGTTTAATATTAAATCATTATATTGTCCGCACTATATTTCTTTCTTGTTCTATTTAAAACGTGATAGTAAATTTTTTTTCTTCTGTTTTGAAAATTTGATATTTTATCTTTTACTAATCTTTCTATCTAAATGAATCTATCTATTTTGTGTTCTTTTTTTTCCTTGTTCTTTCTTTCTTTCCACTTACTTTCTTTCAAACAGAGCTAGACAGACATTATATTTTTTTATTTATTCAATATCTTTTACGATTTCAACAATCTTCTTTTTATCTATTTGTTATTTTCTATTGTTTAAACATTGTTTTCAAAGCCTTCAAAATCTTTCTATCTTTTAATATATTTTTTCTATCTATCTATTGTTCTTTCTCCGTTTGATTTTTTATTATTGACATTTTTTTTTTAAATTTAATTGATCCCAAAATCAACATTAAAAACTTCATTTATTTCCATGTTTGTTATTAATCTCTTTGCTATGTTTACATATATTTATCAACCATATTCTGTATCGGTTTTGGATACTAAATGGAAAAAGCTCATAATTTTCCGAATAAAAACTTCAAAAATTATTTAAATCTACTTTTGTATTTTAGGTCAAAAAACACGGTTATCTTTTTC
>CAHIKZ030001793.1:107500-122500 GCA_903632075.3 Acanthosepion pharaonis | reverse complement strand
TTAATAAAATACCAAAACGAAGTTCCGGGCGACATAGCTCTGACATAATATGTTTAAACCCCCGCCACCGACTGTGAGGTAAGGGTTGTCCTTTTGGGGCTTATAGTTTATTTAAATTCCCAATTTTAAAAATCCATATAAGTACTGACCTGGCTCTAACGATGCTTAACTGGTGATCGAACGAGAACCGGTTGTTTTTCAGCGATGATTTGACCGTAAGCATTGATTTGACCAAGCATACAGCGGTATGGATTTGATTGAAATCAAGATGCCTGATAAGGATCAGTAATTCACTTTAATCTGACTCCTGTTCTTGCCTATACCAATTCTTACATTAATGTTATAGTCGCTGCAATGTTTAAACTTTTTGCTTTTGAATTTAATCCCAATATTTTTACACAGATTTTGCAGTAAATATTTTGTGGATTTCATTATTTTTCAACTCATTCTGTTCGAATAAATTCCACCTGCTATATACAGAGATACCTGGAATTTTCCTTCCTGTTGAATGTCCATTTTTATCCGAACTTGCTGTTTCTTCATCCTTTTGTACAAAATTAGCACTGCGCATTTTGAAATGCCGAACTCCATTACATACTTTGGCTGAAAAGAACATGTTTATAACAAGGTTTCAGATTCATTTTTGTGCTTGGTAAGTAAATGATACCCTTTTATGATACCCATATACATTACTTGCATGGATATTTCGATTAAATTATTATTATTATTATTATTAAAAAAAGATTTCTGTTGTATACACATTTCTTTCTAGGTCTCAACTAGAATCCTAAGGTCAGAAAAGGCTTCAAGATATTTGCCACTGATCATATTTTTGTAAGAAAAAAACCCAATAAAATCTAAGATCTCACACATTGTACATAGCTCTTCGTAATTTGTGAGTTCTAATTGTGGGTATATTTTTTTTTTTACTTCTTTAAGGTATGGAACCTTTTCCTATCAATCTGAGGGCTCCAACTGCAAATGAAATTCTTGATGACTTCACGTGCAACATTTTGTCAGATTTTCACAGTATCCTTGTATTTTGATAGTCTTTTGAAGATCTTAAAAGAAACATTACAATCTGCAGGGACTGTCATGTCAATAAGAAAACACATTTTGCTTCTTTGGTCATTTTTAAACGATTATCTTTGATTTTTCTGTTTGCGCGTATTGTAAAGTGGCTTAGATTGAAAATAGAAGGAATAATAATAATAATAATAATAATAATAATAATAATAATAATAAATTGTTATTAAAGACCACAAACTATTGTTATTAAAGACCACAAACAAAAACGGTGCCTCCTTGTTGATATGGCAGTCCCTGCTGACTGCAATGTATCTTTGAATATATTCAAAAGCTGTCAAAATACAAGGATTTGAATTAGAAATCTCGAAAATATGGCATATAGAACATCAACAATCCCTGTTGTAGTTCGAGCCCTAGGACTGGTTGGAAAAGATTTGAAGTAGATTAATTGAAGGGATTCCTTGAATTTCATGCCTCAAGGAGATAAAAAAATTGTTCTGACAAGTACAGTCCACTTTTCTGGAAGGGCTTTTATCTAAGTAATTTTTTTTTTTTTTCAGTGAAAGTGTCATGATGCCATTTCTAACATTAGGTCCCTGGGCGGGACACGGAAAGAAATGTGTAAACGCCAGAAATCAAAGAAAAAAAATAATATTAATAATAATAATTAGGAGAAAATAAGAAAAGAATAAAAATAAGTTCAATAAGAAGAAGAACAATAAGAAAAAGAGAAAAATAATAATACTAAGCAGAAGAAAATAATAATAATTATAAGAACAAGAACAACAACGAGAACAACAGCAAGAATAAACATAATGAAGAAGAAGAAGATAATTATCTCCATTTTTTTATATATTAGAAGTAACTCAATACGTGATCTACAGTTGAGGTTTAGTGAAATAGGAGTGTGATATATAAATGTAAGAGAACGTGGTAGGAAGCATTTAGGGAAGCGCCCTCATTGCCGAGTCTTCCATAAGATAATCTAATCTTACAATTTATATACGGAGAAAATGAGGTTGAATCCATTCCGTAAACGTAGCATAGGTGTTGATAGGTCTGAACTAAATCTGACAATTCTCCGTGGTAATAGCAATCGGTTAGCAATAAGCTTACAATATTCAGTGTGTGAGAATGAGTTGAAAATGAAGCTGAAAATGCGGGTTGATCATCAGCATCTAGAATTGACAGCAAAATTCTATTTTTCTCTAATCTGACTCTTGGACACAATTATACTCAACTGGACCATGCTTGGTAGAAGGAGTTATAGAGAATGAGTCGACTAAACACATGAGTGCCATTTGACATCTGTAGAGGTAATAAACGTTCAAATTTTGGAGCCTTATTTTAACGGATACATTTATCAGTAGGGCAGAAAATACAATTATTACCTTATTCGTTTGCTTCCCGGCTGAATTCCAGGTTCGAACCTCATCACGGTCAAATTGTTAGTAATGTAGATATGTTAACGTGGGTATCACAGCGGTCCGCATCTATGCAAAGTATCTGAAAAAACATACCTAAGCTTTGTGAGTCATGCTGGTTAGATGAATTTGTTCCAAGATGGATTTACTAGAAAGTTTTACTGGAAGGATGTGACAAGTTATCATGACCAAGTGTTTGAGTGCAGTAACTTTGATCAACACGTCCGATTATCTGTTGACTCGTAGAAACTGTGATTAAAATATGGTTGGCATAATTGCATTGAAGTATAAATCTGTTTAATGTCGAATAAACACACATGTACTTGAGCGCAAGTGTCGGCCATAGCGACCACTCATTATTAGTCTCTTGGGTCACTGAACTTTCCATCATGAAATGTCCGAAACACACAGCAAGATGTATTAAAAAATACTTAGATGACAGCAAAATTAAGGTATTGACTTACCACACAAAAGTCCTAAATCTAACCCCATTAAAAATTATGGGACGGATTTGAAGTAAAAGTAATAGAAAAAGTCCTTCAAATTTAGACCAACTAAGACCTATTGCCAAGGTAGAATGGAGCAAAATAACTATCAATGTGTTTACTAATATTTCAGGAGACTATAAAAATTCATTAAATGCAATAATCAGGAATAAAAAATGTTAATGTTTATTTTATATTTAGGCCCATAATTTGGTACTATTTTAAAAGATTTGTTGGTGTTTTTTGTATTATTTTTTCACAGATTTTTTCAAAAGTGCTGTGGGCATCAGAACATTCTTTGAAAAGATTCACATGACTTTTCAATTAAAATTTATTACATATTTATTCACAATTATGGAATTCTGCCCACAACTGTATATATATATATATATATATATATATATATATAATATTTTTATTATTTTTTATGATTATAATATTTTTAATCAAAAATATTATTATTATAATAAAGCTCTACTTCTGTATGGATATTTGTCTTCTTAAAAATAAACCAAAAGTACTAAGGAACACTGGATTATGCACCCAGCGTGTTCATTTCTATTTTCTGCATACCTGCGCACTTACACACACACACACACACACACACACACAACATTTATATATATATATATATATATATATATATATATATATATATATATATATATATATATATTAGGTTGTCCCAAAAGTTCGTAAACACTTGCAAAAATTGAAATTTTACTCGCCAAGTAATAACAAAACAACAAAAATTATTCCTCAAAATAAAGACCATTATTTTCCAAGACTTTTCTGCTATCGATCTCCATACTTTCGGATCTCGAGAAAGTACCATTCAGCCGGCTTCGAATCAAAGAATTCTTGACATGCTTCCTCGACTTCATCAAACTAGTCGAACCGGCGGCCTTCAGAAAGTGTTCGATTGAGCGGAAAAGGCTGTAATCTGATGGAGCACAGTTAGGACTCTAGGCTGGATATGGCAGAACCTCAACGCCGTCCAGCTCTTCAAACTTGTCTTTCGTCTTCCTGGCGGTGTGTGGCTTGGCATTGTCCTGCTGCATCAAAGCGCGCTTTCGGTTGTTCAGAGCCGGGTACTTTTGCTTCAACCTTTCGTAGACTCGTTCCAGTTGCTGACAGTAAAGTTCGGCACTGATGGCACGACTATTCGGAACCAACTCAAAATGCACGATTCCTTCAAAGTTCCACTAAACGCACAACATGACTTTCTTGCCGAATCGATCTTGTTTTGGAACCGACAGTGTCTCTTGCCCTTTCTGAACCCATCGCTTGTCTCGATTGGGCTGGATTGTGTTGCATAAAAATTCAATTTTTCGCAAGTGTTTACGAACTTTTAGAAAAACCTAATATATATATATTGAATTAATATGTGTATTTTCGGATACAACTTACTTTGCTATTTGACGAAAACTTGCGTCAAAATTCAGCAACGCTTTATTTTCCCTTTGAAAGAAAGCACACTTCCTAATTCATTTTCTCGACATCTGGTTAATTTCTTATCACAAAATAAGTATTTTTTTCAATTTCGTATCTGAAACGTAAACAAATCATGATCAAACTAAATTTGGGATTTATTTTAAATCCGAGATATTTATTACAACCTCAACATAGTGGATACTCTTATTAGAAAGAGACACTACATTTCTTTTTTTTAATTTTAAACAAACTATACTGAGCCTATCGTCCTGCATATGAGAGAAATAATAATGAAGAAAATAAACACAGACAACTGGAAAAGATCACTTTAAAAACATTTACTTTGTCTGTCTTTCACTGAATGTTTATATTATTCAATGAAACACACAGACACACATATATAGATGCATACATGCATATATATATATATATATATATATATATATGAGGCAGTTGAAATGTTTTAATGACAATATATTTCAACTTATTTCATTCTCAGCTGATGACGCCTAAGTGACAACCCCTAACGAAGGCGAAATGCGTTTACAATAAAAAGAAAAAAACGCTTTTTCTACCGTGTTTATTTCTCTCACTCTCTCTGCGCATATATATATATATATATATATATATATATATATATATATATATATATATATATATATATATATATATGTGTGTGTGTGTGTGTGTGTTTATATATATATATATATATATATATATATATATATATCTGTCACTATGTGCAATGCGTGATACATGATTAGGCGATCATGTATCTTTCCGTACATGACAGACGACACAGTTTTTTTCCTGCTGTAGGTTGACATTTCTTTCTGTGCTAGACCAGTTGCTATCCAAGGCTATAGAACTCGGTCTGTCCTACCCATAGGTTGAGGAAGACGATTATTTTTCTTACCTTTCCCAAACGTATAAGCACGTAACTGAATGTAATGGATTCAACTGGAATTTGAACTCGGCTCTAACAATTCCTTAATACGAGCCGCTATCGATTATTCCATCATCTTAGTCTTTCAATACAGATGCCCTGGTACTCACCATTTCCTTTTACACGTTAGTGGAATTTATATCATATACATTAGATTGAATCCGTTGTATGATCAACCGCTAAGAATATCTGTTCCCTTTGTTGGGCGAGACAATTTTTCTCTCTGGAATCTATCTTTCATATAAGTCATCCATTCGTCCAAGCTTAGAATATTGTCGCCATATATGATCTAGTACTCACTGCTATTGGAGCTCCTTCATAAGATACAACGAATAACCAAGAAGATTTTCCGCCAAGATTTGGCGGAACTGCTTCAGTCACATACGATTGTCTCTCTGTGCCTTTTTTAATAGATACTTTCATGGTAATTGTTGGGGTGAGCTCTTCGCTATGTTACGTCGTCTGTATTAATGCAATGATAGACTGGCGGCGAGATTTCATCAATTTACACTGGAACTAGACAAATATGGCCGTTAATTTTATGCTAATAGTTTATATCTCGCATTCCTCATTTATGGAACTTCTTCACGGCTACATGCTTATCAGCCAAATTTAATCTGCAAAAGTTTAAATGCAATGACAATCGCCACTTGATTACTCTTTTCCCTTTCACATCATTACTAATGTTTCTGCTCCTGATTCATCCACACTCAGTAACCCTTTACGTGCTAGTTGCTATACTGTCTTGCTGGGGTGATACCAATTTTAAAAAAATATACCAAGAAAATTACCGAACGTGTCATTGTGTACTTTCGGGTTACGAACTTGTCTAAATGGTCTAAATAAAGTACACATGATCATATATATATATATATATATATATATATATATATATATATATATATATATATATATATATATATATATATATGATATATTAGAATACTTTAATACGACGACGAAGAAGGTTGCAGCAAGAACGATTCATTTTTTTTTTATTTTAAGGAAAGGGCATGATCTTCCCCACATTATTTTATCGAAAATATATCTGCACAGTTTCGTATACGAAATGTAAACAAATTCAAAAAATAATGGATTTATATTAATCCGATATTATCATTACGTTACATGTTATAATATGTGATTCGTAGTTGAAAAGATGACTAATTTTATATATATATATATATATATTTTATATATATATATATATATATATATATATAATTTTTATAATTATATTCGTTTGTAGTGTTCCAGAAATAGTTCGTGTTTGTTTATTTTCTCAAAAGATTTTATATTTTGGATCAGAATAATTTTTCTCGCTGTTTTTTTTTTTGTTACTCTTTATAGCTATCCTCCCAACTTTGATCGAGGCAGTGCTGGAAATTTCATTATATTTTGGAAGATATTATGTTGTATTATTGTCTCTCAAACAGCGTTGTATCTATGATTTTTGTGGCAAGGAATTAAACTTGTATAAGTCTTCTCTGAAAATCCATATTGTTGTGTCTCCTTTTTTTAATACCTGCAGCAAGATTTAATCCTGAAAGTATTAAATTGGGTTTTTGATAAATTTGTTTAAGATAGGATTTCGATCAATTTCTTTGTCCAATTGTAAATATTTGCTTTGTTTACACGTAGCGGTGAAGTTATAGATATTGAAAGATTTATATTTCTTCTTGTTTATCATAAATGCTGCTCGTCTCCTTTCGACAGAACTTGCATGTGGCGACGTTCCAGTTCCACATTGCTGGTTTTGATGGGCGTGAGTATTCTTCCATGTATATGTTTGTTAAAAACTACCCGGGCATTCTGAATATTTTATACGTGCTTCGTGTAGTAGCATTTTATACGATACATTCTAATAATTACGTTCTATTTTTGCAAGAATAGGGCAAATATAAATAGCCTTTTTACTGTTATGGATATTTTGGCTTCTGTACATATCTATAAAAGTTTTGAATGCGGCTTTAATTATTGTCATACTGTTAAGATTTTCCTACCCACAAGAAATTTTACCTTTTGAATCCGAAATTAACAGCTCTTTATCCATCATAAATATCCTGTTACCGTCTGTTAGAGGTTTGCAAAATATTTAATGAGAATAATGACGTTATTAATTTCTATTCTCATCACTGTAACAAAATAAAATCTGCAACAATTATTAGATTCTATTTAAGAAGGCTAAAAGTCTACAGTCTCCAGTAATTAGCGGGAGAAGTGTACATGAGAAACATTTTCAAACACTTCCAATATCCTCTTAATTTCATCTATGGGAGATGCATACAATATATACAACTGTACAAAATATAATATCAATAACAATGACAATCAACTAGATAAAAAAACAAACATATAATACTACATATTAAGCTCTTAATATCCACTATACGAAACAATTCATCCAAACTTAACAATATGAAATTAATTATAGCCATATCCAAAACTATTATGGATATGAATAGACAACAAAATATATATAACAATAATAATTCTGAAGCAGGTATATATAAAGTAAACTGCCACGATTTCATTAAAGTGTTATAATTATGTATTCTTAGACTGAATGTTTTGCACATAATTTATAATTGATAATTTCTACTTAAATTGAATTTCTAATGCAAAATAATATCTGCATTTAAAAATATTTGTAAATGTTTGACTGAGTTAGAAGGATATTCAGAAAACTTATGCACTAGTGTTTATTTGGATTAAATGCCAGACTAGTATAAGATGTTTCTTTAGAATTTACTAGTACACAGCTGTCCGTAGATAAGGATTTTGTTTATTATTATTTTTTACTCCGCATGTGTTTTCAGCGTCGAATTAGGAAAATAGCGTATGAAAAACAAGCAAGTTCTAAGTCAAAATGGCAAATAGGAGAAATTGATGATGATGATAAGATACCTATGCTTCTGAAGACACTCGAAGAGAAGAAATGTTTACCCTGAACTGGAATGTCGAAAGAAAGAGAAACTGTCATGGGTCCTTACCTATAAATACAAAATGAACTCTTCCTGACACTATGTACACTACGCCTCTCAAGATAGAGGGACGTATCAAGCCGAGAAGCTCGGCCTGACGGTCGAACTCTCTACCACTGAGCAGAGAGGAACCCGAACGAGGCTCCGCCGAAGGGCAGAACCTCGTTCGGGGATTTTGACCAACCCGATCCCGTTTATACGGGTTCTACCGGCATTTTTTTTGGCCGAGCCTACGGGCTCGGGAAACCCAAGTTAAACTTTGCCTTGTGCTATATGCAACTCTCGTGGGGGGTGACTAGATACCGAATCGAGTTGAGCCGATAGTAGTTCACTCCAAACCAGACTGACAGACATACTAACACCTTCCACATCTTGTATTATTATTTCGTGTAATATACCTTCGTTATTTCTACTCTTGTGTTCTTGTTGTTCTTCCTTGGTCCACACCTGGACCATAAGAGAAACAAAAGTTTGAAAAAATGCCCTTTTTGTAAATGGAATGAGGTACTTCAAAGAAATGTAGCATAGCTGAAAGTTAGTGAAAGCATTTAAAGAACATGACTCACTGAGAGCGAGATAGTGGATCAGGCCAATGAGCTATTTTAAGCCACAAACGTTTGGTGGAAGAATTTACACACTGAGAAAGAAACTTGTGTCCAGTATGAGCTGCAAATCTACACATTTATTAAAGGCATATGTTTTCCTTAGAACAAGCTCCTTTCTCACATACGTTGTCCAATGAATCCTCGACATTTGTCGGTAGAATCACAACGTTATGTATTTAAATTCTTTCATCTATTAATATAAACGAGATGAAAAGCTATCTCAAGTATCAAAGAGAAAGTACATTAATAAAATTGAAAATATATGCTTGAAAGAAAATTTTTTTAAACAAAGACAGAAAATTATGGAGGAACACTCACAAAAAACAAAAACTAAAACAAAAAAAAAAAACAAGAAGAAAACATTATAACTATTACTCCAACGGCCTGAGGAAATTCTTATTTGACAAAACTGGCTTAAGTAAGGGTTCAAGTCAAGACTCAACGCAAAACCATGACAGAAGTGTTAACTTCTTTTTCTGAAGCCACGGAGACACTGATTTAGACGTTTGTCTGGGATCATTTTTTCTTGATGGAAAATAAATCGCCGACCTAAATAACGATTTTGCGCTGATATGTGTAAATTTTCATCCAGAACCTTGATATATCCTGCAGGTTTCATTATTCCTCATTTTTTAATTGTCCTGTACCATTTAAACGATAACAACTGCAAAAGATCATGGCCCGATGTTGCCACTGTATACTTTGGGAGGATGACCTAACCGCTCTGGCGCCAAATCTTCTGCACATCATTATATCCAAAAAGTTCAATTTTTGTTTCATCGCACTATAGTAATCGTACCCAAAAGCAATTTTCTTTGTCCAAGAACGTGTTGGCCACATTAAACCAAGGTTAGTTTGTGAATTCTGCGAGTAATTACACTGATACCTCATCGTATCCAAACTTTGGGTGATGTCTTTCAAAACAACATGTGTGTTTATATTAACGTCACTGACAGTTTTCCTGCAGCTCTCGGTGACATTATTGGTTTTCTTCCACTCCCTGGCAAATCCTCTGCGGCGCCAAACTGTTTAAACCTCTTTGAAATGGACTGTACCGTAAATATAACGAAAACTAACCGGTTTGTGGAAATTAATAATTCTCTGTCTGGAGTCAACGCTAAAATCCTTCGTCTTCACCATCTTGCTGTTAACGTAAGAAAAACAATGCTTACATTCTATGCACCACGTGATGTTCTTTGCTGGAATTATCACAAATATTCTACTGAATAAACCCTCTAGCAGGCTACACCAATAAAATAATTATGTAAATTACTTACACAAATCTATCAATGTAAACGATATTTTCTATTGGACGAATAATGTTGTCTTTTCATATCTTGACGTAATTCATTTGTGAAATGTGTTGTATTGTTCTGAAAATTGATTTTTTTATTCTATTTATTGTGCTTATTAACATATAAAAACTGGTATCATATGGGCATTAGTTTCTGAGAAATGGATAAAAATATTCAAAATTCATGAATGTATGAATAATTTCGTCGTTGACTGTATATATGATTGTTAAGAGCACAGCGGATTTACTTGTGCGTTAAATCGTTTAATAATTGAAATATATAAATGAATCTCAATGCTTTTACTATTGTTTACTTAAATACAAGGCCTAAGTGACACTTAAGGTAGAAGGTTACTGAATGCGGATCTTGTAAGAACATAATATGAATTAATTAACATGTGTTGGGTAGGTGAAAATTTAGCGTCGACTTCAAGTGGTTGTGGTTATATTGATCAGGGAAGCATCTTTTCGGGATTAGATTCAACATTGCAATAGTTCTAAGGAACAAACTGTAGGAGTAGAACTTCCTCCTTACAAATGGAGTAAAAAGGGGAGGTGGATAAGTTGGCTTTTTGAATTTATTTCCCGTGGCGTAGTCCAAGCTATGTTGGTCTAAACTGGCAAAAGTAAGTAATGTAATTCGCCCGTACATCTTCTTTGAAAATAGTAGTAGATTAGCGAGAAGCTATCAAAATTTCTCCCGTGGGAAAGGAGTGTATGCGTGATAAAAATACATCACATACAAGACCATGTCAACGTTTTTGAAATGGGTCCAGTTTGGAAATTGATGTTTGAGCAGCTTCAGCCCATATGTGGCAACAATATTTCATTTTTGGACTTATATAAAACTTGTAGATTTATAGCCTAGCAGGAGGAATCAAACATGGAAGGAGGCGCGAGGCATAGTGGGAGGAATCAAGAACTACCTTGAATGTTACAGTGAAACAATTTGCCGCGTCTTTAGCTATATGCTTTCCAATAAAGCTCTGGAGTTTGCTAGAAACCCCCAAAACGCACAAGGCAAGGAGACATCACGGGGAAACTGAGGTTCTTCTGAGAGATGGAACCTTTACTACCACGGTTTTGCCTGTAGTGAATGTTACATGTTAGTTCTTCCTATACTGGCTTATGTGAACCATTTGAGCGAAGAAATTAGATGCAATGTTCATTTCAATTATATGTTTGGTGTTGCACCTATAAACGGTGATACACCTGCAATCTTATTTACTACTGACCTGAGAAATCTTTTCAGTCATAGCAATGATATATAGTAGTAAATGTGTAAAGCAGAAGCGAGAAACTTTTAGAGGAAGTCTTATTTGTTAGCTTCGAAAATACAACATTTATAAGCACTTAATGTAGTTATTGCAGGTGCTTCGGATAAGTGGGTTGCAACTTTCTTTTTACTGGCATGTAATCCGAGCTTTAAAAATCAGCATCTGCCATCTATTCTATTAACTGGGACCGAACACGAGATGCTATGGAACTACCTCAAATAAGGAATGTTCGTGTAAATCCATTAAACCCATTCGCGCATACACACAAATACAGATAAACGCACAGCGGCAGAGACGCAAATGCAGAACAAGCGTGAATAACATGTACGCATACACATGTATACACACACACACACACACACACACACACACACACACACACACACATATATATATATATATGTATGTATGTATGTATGTGTCTGCTGTAATCATCTATACAGCCTTGTACTAAGTAGTGCTGTGATGGATATGTGTGTAATTTAGACGAGATACGTCAAATAAAGATACATTTCTAGCGACTCTGATGTGAATTTTGAACAGGTCCACAATTGGATTCATATTTTCTTTGGTTTCTCAGGCTTGCCATTCCATACGTTGTTGGTCTAAGTAGATTTCTATCTCATTACGCTCAGCACACTTGCGGAGGGAAATGGACTTTTTCTTATCGCGTTCGACTTAAGGAAATCGGCAGAGAATGGAAGCATGTTTTTTATGCGCGTGATTCCGGTGAAAATGGCTTGGATGGAAAGAAAAAAATGACAGAGAATGAGGAAACGAGTAAAAAAAAATCGGCAAAGAAAGACGAGTTTATGAAAGATGAAGTAGGACCCTACATGCATTAGAAGGAGATGCATTAATAAGAAAAGAGAAAAAGTAATGATAATACAGATATAAATTCAGATATAACAGGACCTTCCTCGGGAGCCGGGAATAAATGAAATAGGAAAGTAAATATCGTGATCTTATAATCGTAGATTCTCGTGTAAATTTGCTAAGTAATCAAGACTGAATTAATTTGAAATCCGAAGAAACTGTTTAGACTTTACCAAACAAGTAATTCTTCCTTCGGTTTGGTTTGAACAATTTTGTTTTATGACATATCAATCTCAATACCGACAAAATTTATTTACGATACATTCGTATCCATACAATCTGTATTTGTTAAAAGTAATTTTTCTTTTCAAAAATGTATTGCTGGTATTTTTTAAAGTACTGCTGGTAATATTTTTTTTTTCAAAAATATATTGCTATTATTTTTACTATAAAAATATATCTTTATAATTTCATAGTCTTTTGACCTTAGGTTTAGGGTTAAATATTTAAACATAGCTTGGATTCTAACAGGTGTTAGCATCCCAGTTCAGGAATTATCTGGGAAAAACAGTGATTGATGGAGGGTTCTACGCTCCTCAAAACCTCCTGATTAGAGGCCTACTTGCAGGATAGTGATTATCTAAGCGTGGTTTAGATGTGGTACAAGACTGAAAGTAGGGGGCACCCAGTGAGGATGGAACTCACTAATCAGTTATAAGCGTTTTTTTTGTTTTTTTTAGCGAGACAAGCTTGCTAACCATTACACCGCCTTGTGTTGCTCAACCTACTTGCCGGTTATAAATTATCTTCATGGCCAGGGCGCGGAATTTTATTGTTGTTGTTGAAGATAGAAATGTAAAATTACAACAGTTATACTAAAATACTACTAATACAATGATTATTATTGTTTTTTTTTCTTTGATTTCTGGCGTTTACACATTTCTTTCCGGGTCCCGCCCAGTGACCAAAGGTTAGAAATGGCGTCATGACACTTTCTACTGACAAAAAAAAAGAAAAAAAAATTACATAGATAAAGCCCTTCGTAAAGTGTGGGCTGTTCTTGTCAAAACATTTTTTTGTATCTCCTTGAGGCATGGACTTCAAGGAATCCCTTCAATTAGTCTACTGCAATCTTTTCCAACCAGTCCCAGGGCTCCAACTACAACAGGGATTGTTGATGTTCTCATATCCCACATTTTATTATTATTATTATTATTATTATTATTATTATTATTATTATTATTATTATTATTCACAACACTTCATTTAAACGCGCAGTTCCCAAGAATTTTAAATATTCCGAAGATTGTCTTCGGTTTACTCTTTCGACCAAAATTTCTCATCAGATGCTTCAGATTTTTCAGATATAGACATACATTTTTTTGAGTATGGCAAGCGGCACCTCATCTATGTTTGGAACAATTTAAGAGATTATAGAAATATAATGATGAGAATCAAATGTGAGGTTCACCTCTCAACAAAGGTGAAGCTATTTATCTGCCATCATTAATACTATTAACACCAGCTGTAGTATTATTACTACTACTAGTAGTAGTAGTATTAATAATAATAATAATAATAATAATAATAATAATAATAATCAATGTATCTTTGAAGATATTCAAAAAGTTGTCAAAATACAAGGACCTTGAAATAGAAATATCGAAAATGTGGCATATGGGAACATCAACAATCCCTGTTGTAGTTGGAGCCCTAGGACTGGTTGGAAAAGATTGCAGTAGACTAATTGAAGGGATTCCTGGAAGTCCATGCCTCAAGGAGATACAAAAAAATGTTCTGACAAGGGCTTTATCTATGTAATTTATTTTTTTTTTGTCAGTTACGAAGGGTTTTACAATGTAAAATTTCTGTGACGTTAGGTTATTTTTTTTTTTATTTTTTTCCCAGAAAATATTCTTTGAAAAATGACATGATGCCACTACTGACTTTAGGTCTCTGGAAAGAACCCGGAAAGAAATGAGTTTACGCCATAAATCACGAAAATACAATAAAAATAATAATAATTAGAAGATGAAAAATATGTCATGCTTTCCAGTGCATGCTATAAATGCATTATAAAACATATATGTGTTGATGATACTAAATATTTAGCATTGAATAAAAAACCAATAAAATGAGGAAGATGGGAAGAAGGAAAAAAAAACTGTAGAAGAAGAAAGTGATTTTAGAATTAGAATAAAAAGATTGAGTCTGACGAGGAATGAGAGAAAGTCCAATGGTAATTATAGACTAACTTCTATGTTAAACAGGACAAAGGAAAAATGAAAATTGGTGAACGAATGGGAAGAATGACAGGGGAGTAAAGCCAGAGGAAGGAAAAGGGATAAGATGAAGAATATTTGGAAAGAATGAACTGAACAAATAAAAGAGTAAAAATCCCAAACTGAAAGAACGAAATGGAATAGGAATGTGGTTTTAAAAAATCGAAAATTATATAACAAAAAAGAAATCAGTTTGATGGTACTTATGAATATAGCGATGTAATAACAAATAAAAATATTAAAAAGAGAGAAAATGAAAATATCAGAAGAAGATGATGATAAGGTGATATGGATGATTAAATGCAGAGAAAAAAATACAAATAATGAGAGAATAAATTGGGATAAAATCAGATGAAGAAAAGCGGAGTTATTAAAGGAGATGATGTAGTGTTTAATTTTATTTATTTGTATTTTTTAATACTAC